>BMAW01033159.1:295174-310205 GCA_019974015.1 Nephila pilipes
TGTGTGTGTGTGTGTGTGTGTGTGTGTAATATATGGCTGATACCTGCTTTAACCACTAATGAACTCAAATTTCGAAAATATGTCGTAATAAATTTCCCCCAAGTTTTCATTCGATTGAATTGAAACAGAAATAAAAATTAAGTATTTTATTTACTTATCAATTAATGTAGTACCTTAAATCATATGTAAACTGGAATCCAGATATAATTGAAAATAAAAGTAAATAAATAAATAAAATAAAATAAAAACATTATTCAGAATTTAAAGATAGCTGTGAGGCACCCAAGGGGCTATTGTTTTAGATAGATCACTTTTGGCGTATCCCAGATCACACTTTCAATCTTTTATTGTTTGCTTCAATTTTAATTACATTTAGCTTAAATATATTCAATTTAATAAATTATTGAAAGCTTTAACTTTATTTATATAGCCGATATAATATTCAATTTAATAATTTATCGTTTATTTCAATTTAAATTACATTTTTGTTAAATATGTTCTATTTAATAATTTATTTTTCGGTTTAATTTTAACACCGGAAAAATTTACTATTGTCCATTTCCTTATATTTCATCGTTTACTTTAATTCTTATATTTAATTGAGTAATTTAATAATAATTAATCTCTTAGAATTTCTAAGGATGTATTGAACGACCCTCGTAATTAACTTTTCTAACTTCCGCACAACACAGTGCGACGGCCTTTAATGTGTGATAATTTTTGGGCTGTCCACCGCATCATCGATTTAAGAGTCAAGGACTAGATTTTTTGCCAGAAATATTGTTCTTCCCAGCACAGCTTTTCACTACGCCCTCTGTAAGTTCTTTGACTTCGCTGATGACCTCGTTTGGTAAGCATAACATAAGGCTTAAGCGTGTAAATAAGACTCAACTACACTACGTTAAGAATGTTAGCTTGTTTTGCGGATTGGGTGGTTTGAAGAGGTTCAAGAAATTGTTCTGACTTAGAAACTTTGGGGACCTTTGAGGTGAATACGTAATTTTCTCCCTGTACAGAGGTATGGGAAGCGATTACGAAGCAAACCTCAAGATACGTAAATTGGTTTCTTTTTCCAATAGTATTGCTAGATATTTTACTTAATCATCGAAATTGATTTGACAGCTCTCAATTACTGGCAATATAATAAAAAACACATTTGTGTTTGCACTATTTAAGTTCTCCGGCAGTAAACAAAAACTCTGACTCTAAATATCTCCAACAACTGATACTTAAATTACTTCGGAAGTTGTGCGACAGAGGATGAAGCAGTGCATCAAGCAGCGAGAAAATTTATTTATGAACATTTCGAAGTTACACAAAGAAAAGAAAAAGTTTATGCAGTACAGCATGCTTTTTCGGAATTAACAAAACTATCGAATAAGAACACATCTGTTCAAGAAACGAGAGAGGAAGGGAACTGAAAAGGCGGCTTGGGTAAAGAAATATTTGATCAAAACAAGTTTGGGTAAAGAAATATTTGTTTTGATCAAATGTTTCTTTACCCGAACGTTTCTCACAAAATGCGGGGGTGTTGTCTGTTCATTTGGATCAGCTGTCATTGCTTCCCCCACCCCTTACCGAGTACACTCCAAATAGTCACTCAGAAAATAAAATATTACCCACGCTATATGGTTTTTAGTGATACTTTAGAAATTGTGCTGTATTATTTTAGATTGACTAAGAAATATCATCTTGTTATGGAGATTAGAATATTTAGTGCGCTTCTGGAAAATAGTACAAGGTTTAAAATTGCTTTTCGATACTTTCAGATTTAATTCAGAAAGTTTCTTTAGTTTAATTTTTCGGGGAATGAAATAAAGCACTTTCCAAAATTACTGTCAGATGTTCATACGTAAGCAATTAAATTGAGTAATGGAAGAAAAATAGAAACTTCGAAATTTAGATAAATGAATTCAAATTCGAAACCCAATCGCCTACACCTTTTATGTGAGAATCATGGCAGTTCGTAAAAAATGTCAATGCGTTGTATTTAGAAGATTATGAGAATAGTGTGTTATGCTTGTAAAGGGTTTTTATAAAGAAAATAGATGCTGTAAATTTAGGTCAATTTTATATAATATATATTTCTTTGTACAATAGCATACAAATTTATTTTGCTTCCAAGAATATTATATTGTTTTCGCAGTTTCTCATCAGTAACAAAGAAATGAGAGCTAAAATAACGCAGAATTGTAACAAATGTCAACCATCATTCAAAAAACAAAGCTGTTCATGAATAATTTCTAAACCGAAATAAAAACATTATGAGATATAATTTATAATTCTTACACCATAGCAAACATTGCAAATTTCAAATTTTTTTGCAGAGAAAATAAATAATCGATTTATGTTGGTGATTCTATATATCTCAATAAAAAATTCTAGATATGCCAGTTAAAAAGATTTTAAGCTGAAAGACTTTTTAAAGAAATTTTAATATTTTAAGACATAAGAGACGGTTTTCAGAATTCGATTTTTTAGTTCATTTCCTCAACAAATCCATACAATGGGTTCATGATGTCATACATGAAGAAATTCCACAAAGTTATTATGATGTTTTGTATATTTTGCATGGATTTTTATTCAAGAGAATACATTCTTATTTCCCTTAAGTAACAAACACGTTTTATAATTTGTTCAATAGTAATGGAATAATATTTTTTCCTACATCACGAATAAAAAAATAAATGCATATTAAATTGAGGATTTGAAGTCCATATTTAACAACTGTTTTGAATTAGAGAGAACGTAATGTAGATAATATGAATTTTTAAATAATCCTTTCAGGTTTTATATATTGTATATTTCAATAATGTAAGGAATGTTCCAAAATATTTAAAACAAATTAATATTTCTAATTGCAGATAATTTATCCCAGATTTCAGAAAGCATTTTTAGGAAGACCACTGAATAAGTCATTAGGCGAAGATTGAAAAATCAATCATTTTAGGTAGATTTCTCTTTTATTTTTCAACATATTCTCCTTTCAGCTCTATACATTTTTTTCAAGCGTTTCTTCAACTTTTTAAGCCATCTAAAAAGTAAGATTTTGGAAGGTCCTCAAAATAGGCATCTAATTGAGCGAGTTGATTTTCGTTCGAGGTGAAGCAATGTTCACAGAGCCAATGTATTAAGATTGTAATAAAGTCGCATGGGTCCAAATCTGTTGAATACGATGAATGTTGTGAAAATTTGAAATTTACTTCCATGATTTTGGACATTGAAACTGCACAGAGTATATTGACTTGATGGGAGAGGATCGCTTTATTTTTCAAATGAAGGCGTTCCTTCCTGATTTCTTCGCTCAACTGGTGGAACAAAAACGCATAATACTCTCCACTTATAATATTTTCTCTTTCCAAATAATCAGTGTAGATGATTCCGCATGCATCCAAAAACCCACGGCCATCACCATGTTGGCTGATTTCAACATTTTTGCTTTCTTCGGAACCCGCTCACCTTCAAAACATAACTGTTAGTCATAACATATATCAGTTATTAAAAACATAACTGCTATATATTATGACTATTCTTCGACTCTGAAGAATAATTATGTATCCACGTTTCAATCGAAGTTATGTATCGACGTAGAAACTCATCAGGTATGCGGCAATAAAATGTCAAAATAACTTTAGAGTCGACCACACGATTGTGCTTATTTTCCATTGAGTGCAAACGTGGCACCCTTTGTGCCGAGAATTTTGTTTACATCCTTTTCCTCAAGCAAATTTGAAAACACTTTACCTTGCGATATGCAAGTGACCTCCGATATTTCGCGCACGTTGATTTGCCGATCACTCAAAACCATATCGTGGATTTTGTTATTCATTCCGGGAGTATTTACTTCCATTGAACGTCCCAAACGACGTTCCTCTTCCGTAGAAATACGCCTCGTTTACCTGATTTATCCAAGTGTAAACTGTTTCAAACACAGGGGCAGATGTACGATGAACTTCATCCAACTCGGCTTTGATCTCTTTCACTCATAAGCCTTTTAACTTTAAGTGTTTAATCAAACCACAAAACTATTTTTTTCTCATTTTCTTAAACAAACGCAAGTTTCTTACTTCAAGTGGCAGTAAAAATAAAGCCGTGTGATGGAAATTACTGAAAGTTTGACAGCTGTGTAGTTAATCCCAATGCTTACTAAAAACAAACCATTTCCGATGCTACGAGTGCCATTTCTAGGATTTTCTAAGGTCTTCCTGAACGACCTTCGTATCAGTGCTGCCCAATTGAAAAGTGAACATATGTGATAGTATATACTACAGCAGCGAAATTAGCATTTCCACTCAGTGTTAGGTGTGAGTTTCGAGGTGTGTATCGCACTTTCCGATAAACCTACTTATAAATGAGCATTTAAAGTGAATGTGAACACGTCTAGAACTGAATATTGCTCTGTAGTATGGTTTTTGGTGGATGAAAGGGAGTGCAATTCTTTCGTTTATCGTCGAAAGGTGGCTGTTCACAGTGAGACTTGTATTTAATTAACTCCTGCAAATAAAAAGTGTACAAGTATTTGTAGAGAGCGAAGATAAATATTGGATCTTCCACGACCATGGAGAGTAAACATCGTGATCTGCAGTGAATGCACGTGCACTTGTTGAAATGATTAGAGATAACCAAAGACTCGAGATGTATGTACAGCACTGTGCATGAGTGAAAAAACGGTGCTATCAATCATCCACTAATTAATATCTGAAATATCGTAAAATCTGTGTGCAAATGATAACAAAACATCTCATCTCTGCGCACAAGATGCAAAAATTTGATACTTTTTGACAAAGATCCTACATTTGTGAAACACATTGATGTTAGAAAGGATCATGTGTCATCACTACACACTCGAATCAAAGAGGACGAGTATATAGTAGAAACACACATCATCACATCCACATAAAAATTCAAAAGCAAGTGTGTAAAGTAATACTTATTCAAATAAAGTGAAATTAAGACTCACTCAATTAACTTGACACCAACGTTTTGTTTCGATTACTGTAGAATACTCTTGAATGATTTCCTGCCACTTAAGTGCACTATCAATTCTCAGCAAAACTACTGCAATGCTCTCACGAAACTTGGCAAAGCAATAAAAAATAAGCAGTTTGACCTTATATCTAAACAGGTGATCCTTCTTTATGATAAAGTCCAAATACAAGTCTCTCGTGAGTTCCCTTTGACAATACATAAATTCCGTTCCTTAGTCACGGAGTGAGTTTCACATTTTGAAGTCACTTAAAAAAAAATTCTGAGGGAAACATTTTCACTCTGCCAACGAAGCAAAGAAAACAGTGCACGACTTCTTCTGAAAACAACTCCAATTATTCTACACTAAGGACATTGACCTGCTGTCGAAATACTGGACCCAATGTGTCTTAACAATTATGGTGATTTCTTTTAAATTTCCAATTAAGATATTATTATTGTTATTTTTTAAACTTGTCCCCTTTTCATTAGAGTAAACATTTTCATCAAGGTTGGTATTTTACATTTTAGAAATAAAAAATATGTTTGAATATGTTCCAATATACAAATCATTAGAGGACGAAAACAAATAGCGATATATTGCTCTACACTTCAAAGTAACCTTTCGCTATACATAGATGACCATTTTGAAAAATTAATACAGTGGAAGGTTTTCAAATTGAATTCAAAAATTACTTATTATTGTCTCAATTTTTATAGAATTTTTAATTTCCATTCGTTTGCTGCAATTCCCCCGAGATATTTTTGCTTAATAATAAAGTAAATTATATAATAATTTAGGTGATTGATTTATTTTATTAACGTAGCTATTGCTGACTCACCTCGTAATTTTAACCTCGGTCAAGTGACGAAGACGACACCTGAGCTCGCACAACCCTCTGATGAAACTAACGATAGAGGGCACTAGGCGCCAAATGAGAAAAAAAAAGAGTGTTTAGTTCTGAGTAAGTGAGAGAAGGAAGATGTTGAAAGTGAACTATGTCAGTGAATTTGTTATGCCTGCGAATTAGAATATTTACTAATAGTTAATGTTTGTTGTGTTGTGACATCTTAAAGTTAAATTAAAATAATTGATGTCAATAGAGTTATTTCCTTGTCTCTGTGTGGATTTATTCAAACTTCAACATCTCGACCTGATGATGATGACCACCGTCTGAAAGGTAGGAACTTTTGATTTGTTCTTTGAATGCGAATTGCAATTTAAAAACCCTATTCAAAATTCCCCACAACGCCAACAAGATGAAGTTGAGCCTGAAAAGTTTTAATGTGCATCAGCCCCGACTACACATTGAATCTTCAGTGGTTTCAGAGCTCGAATCCAAGACGAAACCGGCGGTCGTGAATCCGCGACCAGAACCACTAAGCTACTGAAGCCGCGTGTAATAATTTAAATAAAAAACTCTGGTTTGTTGGTACATATTATAATAATCTAATTCGATCCTGTTGAGGATTAATTATAAAATAAATATTTTAAAAATAGTATAATTTTCCAAATGCTCAAATGTTCCTTCGTGTTTATTGCATCCTGAATATTATTTAAAACATTCTAATACCTTTACAATTCTAAATGCAATTCAAAAGATCTCATCTAGGCTAGAAAGAAGCTAGCTAAAGAACGAGCTCCAAGCATTTCCAAAGTTTAAAAAAAAATTCCGAGCTCTCTTTTCAAAATGAAAAATCTCAGAAGAGGAATTAAATGTCACTCAAATAGTTGAGAGCGAATATTTACACGGCAAGCAATTTAAATAAAGAATCTTACACGTACATTAAACACTCTGTTTTAATGTTTAATGTGTGGGAAAATTACTTCATTCCAATTCGTGATTAATATGTAACAAACTTGGGATATTTTAAGAGGAGTCTCTTATTCTTATATATTTAAAAGTGTTTTTTGTTCCTTACTACTTTCAGATAATGTCTGTCATGAACTTTTGTACTAAACGGGGGGAAAATGAGAGAGAAAGGATTTTATAGAAAGGTCAAAAATTTAACTCTTTATTCCTGAAGCACATGCCATAAATATATGGAGTGATGTTTTTTTTTAAGTAACATTTAAAATAAAGAAGCTGGATTAATATTAATAAGAAATGATATATTCAATATTATAAGAATATGAAATTAAAGTTAAAATTTTCTATGTGTTTATTCGGTAAGAATAAACATGAATTAATATAAAAAACATTGTTCTAAAAGTACATAGACACCTATGAAAATGGGTATTAAAAATTTCAGAATAAGAAAATTTGCATATTCCATATGTGTGTGTACTTTGCCTCTATTTTAATAGCTGTTAAATAAAATGTAGTACAAAAATCTACTTTTCTAACTACCCCTTGAAAAATCAGAGTAACAATGTTAAGGACCATAGAAGCATTGTCTGAATTTTTCCTCCTTTCTGTCCCCATGTCCATATTAATATTTCAGACTGAACAAATATCATACTACCTCACTAATATGTTGAAAATATTGCCAAAAAAATGAATTCTGAAAATTCACATTCAAGAATCATGACGCTTTTCGCACCTCAGAAATTCTTTGTCATACCTTTTCGGGCCGTTGAGACCCTCTTTGCCTACTTTGAAGCTGATTCACCGAAAGCGACTGATTGCTTTGTTTGATTTTCTTTACATGATGATGAATCTATGTCTCACCAATGGTGACAAATCGACACGCTAGCAATCAATTTTGATTTAGCAAAAAACAACTACCAAATCAAAACTTACAAATGAATCCACGTCAGATTTGTTTCGGCTTCATTTAACTGATGGCAGCACCCAACTGTAACAATAGTTTAACTTGGTGATGCCATATGTCTTCAAATACAAGTACTTGTTGAACCATTCTTGTAAAATTAGATATTAGGAAATTTTGTTTACAATGAACGTTTTACTGTGTCCTCAGCGGTCCACTATAATGGGGTCCAACTGTTCGAATTAAAATGTTTATTTTGAAGATTTTTTGATAGAATAATTCAAAACTGAATAATCAAAAATTACTTTCATTCACTTACTACCAGTTCCAATACTTAAAACTTCAAACGAGCTTTTCGAATATTGGTTACAGCGAGTTCTTATCTTTCAATTCTCCCTCCTCTGTAATACTGGAAAGCTTTATTACACGCTAAAGGTAACTAACGAATATTATAGGATCCAAAACCTTTTATTATCTACAGTCGAATGAGTAATTTTGGGGAATTTATTCTCTTCAACATTTACTGGTGAATGAAATTGAGGTTTAACCCTGATCAGCTGGATTAGGTTTTGTAAGTGAAAGGATGATTAAAAAAACCTAACTGGCTATTAAAATGTCCTTTTATTTAATGTATGTTGCAGTTCTCGAAGAAACGATAGATCCTGGGAGAATGTTAAAATCGAGTTGTGAGGGATTTTAGCATATTTTAACTGTTTCGAGGGATCGAACGTTTTAATTTTAAAATATTTGATCTTATCTCGATATCTGATTAATTTGAATTAATTTAGAATTCAAGTTACAAAACAGTAACACAAGATAAACTAAAAATGAAATGTCTTTCTTTATTTAAATAATTTATTTTATATTCTGCTTCCCTACTCTTAAAGGTATAAAGGTGAACCTTAAGACAAAAGTGCTTAGAAGACAGATAACGAAGCTATGACATGAATGTCAAAGGTGACACGTCAAGATTTCTCGTATGGTCATCACCCTAGAACAGTCAGTATAGAATTGCCCATTCAGTTAATTTTCCTCTGGTACAAACAATTAAAATAATTAGCTATCCAAATGATGCAGGAATTGATTAGAATACTTTGGAATTGAATTATTACTAATGGATGAAAACTAATGATTTGCAGATGTAATTTGTAGAACAGCTAAACAGCAAAAAAGGGAAAAAAATGTTTTGCATCAAATTATTGTTGACTATACGTTAAAACTTATATATATATATATATATATATATATATATATATTAGTTTTCATTATTATAGGCCCGCTATCATGCCTTTTAGTATTATGTTAATTTCCACGTCTTCAATGTGTGAATTAGATATTACCCAACCAATTAAGAGGATATGACAATGAATTCAACGAATTTATTCAGATAAAATTTGTATCTATATTTAGTGAAAAATTTTATTCCTTACGTTTTCTACAACCTTCGTCAGAAGTAAATCATCTCTTATTTAAAGTGAAAAAACGTTTCTATCGTCTTGAGAAATACGTAATTTTTTTTTTTTTTTGTTGGAAAGTAATATTTGTCTGAAAAGTTAAAAAAAATTAATCTTATTAAAAGGGAAGGTGAAGAATCTGTAATTAATTTAAATTCCTATTACTCATGGTATCATATTTATTGAATTTTATCATCCCATTTTTAATTGATTAGCATTATTTGTTTATCTGAAGGATCTATTTGGAGTAAGCATTATTTAATTATAAAAAAAACAGATAATTTGTGTAATAAAAAATGAGATAGATTTCAGAAAATCATAGAGATATACAGAAATTTGTTTAACCGTACTGTTTTAAAAGTATACTTTAAAAGGATATGACCAAGTTTCAGATAATTTTACATGGATATTGTTACGAACAGGTGATGGCAGTACTCTTGGGAAGGAAAAGAAATATCAACAGAGATATCATCAGTCAGCGAGGCAAGTTTAAGAAATGATCCTTTAGCCTTGGGAAATATTGATTTGGAAGAAGGTTAAGGACTTTTTCATAAATTTTCGTTATGACCTCTCGCCGGGCTGGGATGGATATAAATACACCGAGAGCATTAAGGGATGAATCGGTTAGTCAACGGAATCAGTCTGTATACAGGAGCGAGTCTATCTTTAGAGTATGTGTTGCGGAAATTGACTTGAAACTGCCGGCACTTCGAGTGAAGTGTGCCAAATGAATTTCCGGATAAGCAGCGTGTAGTCGGAACCTGCCATGAAAATGAAAAGTTTTACTGCGGAGGTTATTCGTAGCGAGAACTAATAAGCTGATGAGATGAACGTTGCTGTTATAACTGTGTATAAATAGAGCTTTTTTCCTGCATTCTGTATCACTAAAATGGGCAACTACTTATTATTTGTTTGTAATGTTATTATCCAAATTGTGTTATCTGTATATAGTTCTGCAGACTTACGAATAAAGAATCATTTGTCATTATCCTTCGTGATTTGGACTTGATTTACCTCTTACACACTCGCAGAAGAAATTTTTCGTAACAATATATTAATTAAAAATTTAACCTTTCAGAAACAGTTTTACAACTTTGATAATTATAGCGGTCTTGATTCAATGAGTTTATTGGGAGTGTATTGTTACAAAAATGTAATGACGCAAACCTGCATTATAACTCTGATAAAGGAAAAGAGACAATCAGAGGTTTTGTTGGAAACCGAGGAAGTGTTAAGAAATGGTAACCGATTTTGGCGACAAACTTAATGATCTATTCGATGACTTTGGTGATAAAATAAAAGTTTTGAAAATGCTGAAATTTTCAAGAAACCTCTATTAGAGAATAGCAGTTTTGAAATTTACCTGAATTTTCCTTTTCCCGTCATACTCAGCCGGTACAGCTTTAAATACGTGGAGATGCAAAATCTGGGAACATCTGCTGGAATCTGCCATTGCAATGCAGAGAGGTTTAAAGTGCAGATTGAACGCTATTGAAAGAATTATTTCTGTTCACTACTGATTTGCTATCTGTTTGTGTTGCGTATTTGTGCAAGTGCAATTTTTTTCCTGTTCTTGCGGCTTCTCTGTACAAGTGCTGTTTATTCTGATTGCGCTGTTAATCTGTACAAATCCTGCTACATATGCTTCGTCATTTTCTTAATAATATTTCTGAATAAAGCGTCATTCTCGATTACCTTCCTTGGTGGACTGTACATCCACGGGAAGATTTTTGTGATAATTAAATGATAAAAACATTTGTGACTTAACGAGTGTTCAAATTTCACTGAAATAGCACTTTTTAATATGATTTGTATAAATAATATTATCATGAGATTAAGTACGTTTAAATGTTTAGATGCAATATTCGTACTTGGAGAAGAAGTTCGGTCTATTTTCCTCACTTTTCTGCAAGAGCAGAGATATTTAGTGTTGGATTTTTTATGTCCAGCCAATAGGTTGCTCTTTGTACTCGTTGAATGGTGTAATATGTCTTTTTTTTTTACAAAAGGTTCTTGAGAGAAGCGGAACTCTTTAAGGGTTACAAGGTGATGGTAAAATTAACTTGTTTCCTCGTGAATGTAACACATAGAAATGAATAAATAAATAAGTTATGTTATTATAGTGAGAGAGAAGGAAACTACTGTACGGATCCCAAGGTGACGCATTCTAAATTTAAACTAAGCTGCTCATCAATTTAACGCTATAAAGATACAAAAGAATAAAGTTGTAACTATTGTTATACAACTAAGTATCTCCTTTATCTCAGGTTTAAAGACAAAAGTTAAATGAGTTAAAGTTATCACAAAAAGTAAAAATTAAAGAAGGAAGTTGAGGAAAGTTAAGTTAAAATATCTCAGAAGTGGTGCAAAAATAGAAAAGAATTCAATATAATAGTCGCATCAGAAATATTCTTAAGTTTGTTCTTGAAGCAATATTGTTACAGAAAACTTGATGACACTTGATAGGGAAGAAGCTGCGGTATAAACAGTGGATGAGTCCATTTGAGGATTTTGCAGAAAGTAAACGAGGTTGGCTCGAAAAACGTCAGTATTATTAATAGGCAATGGGAAATGAAAATGAATTAATTTACAGTAGTATTGTCGATTGGTCATTTAAATTTTTTTAAAAAAGTTCATAAGTAGGGCGGCCTTCATATCTCAAGAATTGGCAACCTTTCTGGACGACTTCGTCTGTTTTCGAGCAGATTCACCAAACACAAACCATTATTTTGATAGCAACTCATTAACTTCTGGTATATAATTATAAATTTATGTATCACTGAAAGTAATAACACAATATGAGATCAATCAAAGTTTGACTTCTGAAAAGGTATCAAAACCTAAAATAACCTATGCACCAGTGTCAAATTTATTTCGGGGTAGTTAAACAGATGGCAGCACACAATGGGAATAATAGCCTGTCAAAAACAAATGTTTTGTCAAAAGGAGGAACTGTTTGAACTACCCTCAAAATAATAGATTTTAAAGAAGAGTCCACTTTACAAAACGTTTAATTTCCTTTAAATAAATTATACCTTTTGATACATTAAGACTATTAATCACGGTTCATAGTTATTTCTAAAATAATTAAGTGATCAATAAAAATGAATTTTAAAAAAGTCAGACTCGTTCATTAAGGAAAATCACTAAGCTCAGCAAATAAGAATAATTTATTAAAGAAGGGATATAAAAAGAAACTAATTGATGGTTGTCATAAAAGATAAAAGAACAAAGTATTAAGATTTTACTACAAAAGTTTTTTAAATATTTTTCATTCAAATATGTTTTTATAACTGTTTAGTAGAATTCAATTTTTTTTTATTCTCAACCAACTTATTTTTATTATTATTTTAGTTTCGAGTCTCTTAAGCATTCGGTTGGATAAAGAGAAGTTTCTGTCTTGAAAGTTCAAATCTTATCATTGAATTTTGCTGGTCAAACGATTACGATTAAAGGAATCAGTACAATTATTTTTCATGGAAACATGGTCAGGAGGAAGATACATAATTCTACAACTGGAAGTAAGCACCGGATACTTTTGAATGACGATTCAGTAATGCAAATTGCGGAACTGGAAATTATCCAGCGAATGAATTTAAAAGGAATTTGAAGAATACTTGTGAGAGCAAAGGAAATTGCTTTCGGTGCAGCAAAGTATAAACAATGAAATAAGAGTTTAACCTTTTCATGAGACTTCTTTTAATCTTCTGAATAAAGATTATGCCTATTTTTCTTTTCATATATTGAACGCATTACTAACATTTTTAAAAGTGAAATTAAGGGCATAAAAATGCCTCTGTTGAAAGTGAAAGTAGAAACTACTTACAGTATTTTTTACAGAAACCAAATACTTCACTTGTTGTTTTTTTTTTTAATTTTATTTAATAAACGATTGGTTTTTCCCTGATTAAAGAATAAAAAATATAAGTGACATTTTTCGAAAAATGGGTTCTCACGCGCATTTTATATTTATTTATCTTTAGGGCTACTTTGAAAGGTTATTCGTGTTAAGAACCTCGCCTTGTAAAAGTAACGTAATTTAAGTGAACTAAGAATGCATAATTTGAGTAAGTCACTTTTTATTATAATTAAATAAGCAATGAAGGATTATTTATGATTTTTTATTGTTAACCTCTAACTGAGAAACAACACGAGGAATGTTGGCGATGGATATCGTCATTTTAAACCATTGCCAAGTGACGAGGAGGCCATCTGAGCAGACACTTCCCCTTCCTAATTTCCACACCACGCATACAAAAAGACTTGGAGGAGTCTCGATAGATTTCATATGTAAAAGTCCTGCTACATGATGAATTCTAGGTAGCATCTAAACTTTAAGCCACGATTCTACAGAAATAAATCCGGTCATGAGCCCGCGACCTTGACCACTAGGATACAGAGGCCATTTATTGATTTTGAGTCTTCTAGTTTTGACAACTAGACTTTTCGAAGATAACAAAAGAAATACCTCATACCTCTAGAATCTCGCAAACTATCTTAATTACAGTAGATTTAGGGGAATGGATGAAAAATTTCAGTAAATGCATAATAATCGATAGCTTACATAAGACCCCATGATAAGTATTAATACTAATCTCTAAGAAAAATTAATAAGAAGGGATGTACAAATATGGTGATTGAAATCACACAAATGATCATAATATAGATTATCGTGCTAAAATATTTTTCTGTAATAGAACGATCAAATGAAGTGAATTGCATGAAATAAAACAATCCTTCTATTTTTATATAAACCCTCGTGTTGCTTCAAAATGCGACGCTATGAAACTATCCATCAGTCAATTTATTTCAATAAAAAAGAGGTTTTCATTTTAAACAGGATATCAGAACTTGAAAAATCATTTAGAAATTTTTTAATGAAAAACAAATATAATGGTCATAATAAAGAAGATGCAACTTCTACGAAGAAAGATTATTTTTTATAATTAATTTCACAATACATTTTTCATTACTTTTTTTTCTAGTTTTATAACTTTCAAAATACTGTCTCAAATTATTTTCAGCATTTTATTCATTTAGTTTTCAATTTTTCTCTTGTACAATCATTAAATTTTCTCGGGTAGCCGTTGTAATCTAGTAGTCCTGCTCCCGGGCTTGCGGCCGGTATAGTTTTGTCGAAGCATCAGTTCTAGCCCTTTCCTAACTTAAGCATGCAGGGGTGTTGACTCATATTAAATTTGTTACAGGTGCTAATTCCTCCCGTGACGTGGTGTGGAAGTTTAAAGAGGAAGATGCCAGCTTAGATTCCACTTTCGCCACTTACCGAGGTTTGAAATTACTATCGTAACATACAATGATTAGTTAATGTCATTATTCATTTTATTTGCCACTGTAGTCTTTGAAGAGTCTTAACAAGTCAATAGCTGTTTTCGGCGGATGCCATGTTCGATTGTATTACTCAGTCGCATTACTCGTATGTCGATTCTGGTTAGCTTACGATGTTCAAGATGCCTCACCCTCCCACCGTCTCACCAGTACCAATAACAAAATTGTATCTATATATCAGTAAATCAAAATGAACTCCATTGAAAATATTGTTAAGTATAGCACTGATTTTGCAAGCCGAATGCCTTACTGGACAATATTATAACTAAGCAAAAATTATAAATAATCCCTGTAATATAATGAAGAATTGTTTACAAACACCAACTATGTATTCTACTACTATATTCCAAAGCGTTTGAAAATGTTTGATAAATTAAAGAACTATACAAATTTTTCTTTAATAACGTTGTGATGTTGAGCTATCCGGGATTTTCTCTCCACTAAGTACGGGGAAGTTTATCATTTTGAATTACAAATTCAAAATGATAAAATGAATGTGACCTACAAAAAATGAATGTGATTAGATAAATTAGATAAAATGTGACCTACAAAAA
>BMAW01033159.1:310215-339875 GCA_019974015.1 Nephila pilipes
AAAATGAATGTGATTAGATAAATTAGATAAAATGTGACCTACAAAAAGTGAATGTGATTAGATAATTAGATAAAATGTGACCTACAAAAAGTGAATGTGATTAGATAAATTAAATAAAATGTGACCTACAAAAAGTGAATGTGATTAGATAAATTAGATGACGATAAAAGTGAAGTAAAGTGATGCAATTATAATGATATATAAATCTTATAGAATTATTAAAAAACGGAGAGGGGGGATAACGACGAACTGTCAGAGAATCTTTATTGAAGTTGAAATTCTTTTGTTAGTTTTGTGGATTGAAGAGAGTTCCATTATGCGTATGAAGTTGCAGAGTTGATGTTGAAAAGAGTAGTTGAATTTACAATGAGTGAAAACTGGTAAGATAGACTTCTTATGCTTAAATCATAAAAGAAGATTTGTGTGAATTAGGTTAGAATTCTAAAGAGAACGACATAAGATATTCTACGGTAATAATAAATAAAGAATTTTGTTTAGTTTTCGCGTGACTTCAATTAAAATTTAATAGTTTTTGGCTAAGATATTAGATTGAAATATGGCACAACAGCTGGGCAATGAAAGATACACAGATGGGACAGCGTTATTTAATTGCCCTCCATTAACATTACATAACAACCTGATTATATGTTACATAATAATAAAAATTTAAAACTAAAAAGTTCTCTTTCTCAGGTTGCTCGTAACTGTTCAGTAGAGCCAAATTAAATAGTATTCTTAGGAAAGATCAAGTTCCGTTTTATTTGTATACCAAAGAGATAAGCTGCATTAAAATCTAACTTATAGGAATGATCATAAATTATATGTTTGTATATTAATCCTTCTGATTTCGTGTCTTTTATACCAAAGAGTTTAGTGTCAATCTGTTTATCATAAAATACATGATTAAATTTTTCTTGCCAGTCTGAAGAGAACAAAATAGAAAGGTCGTTATGTGAGATTCAGAAAGTAATAGTGCTAAACAGGAAGTTTTAAAAAAGTTCAGTTCATCAAAGAGATATAAAATTTTATCCCTCGCTGTAAAAGTAATATATTTTAGCAAGAAACAACAACATTAAAATGATTAAAGTAGTTACAAATCTTTTCTGATGTTTGAAGGACTTTTTTTCCCCAAATGCTCTTTCAACTTCTTTTTTATGAGTGGCATGGCAAAAGTTTTATAAACATTATTTTGAAAACTAGATAAGCGTTTTAAGGCTCTTTCGAATCTCCCATCTGATGTTTGATTACAGCGATAGCACATAGTTACTTTCCATTTAAAAATGAATGGTTACGTTGTTTTTCTTTTAGTCTGTGTCTTTACAAACAGTCTTTTAAGTGCTTTATGGAGGAATGTATCTTTCATTTCTTTCACGAAGTCAAATAGATGCATGTGTATTTGAGAGGAAAAAAAAACTATACTGGCACAGTTGTTTGGTAAAACGTTCTTAAAAGTTAATTGGACATTCGATTCTTCAAAATTCTTCCAAGTACAAGAATCATCTTAGTTGATGTTTACATTCAAACTTTTTTTTCACCATGACTGAATTCTACATTTAACGGCTTATTTTTGAAAACTGAAACAAGAAATATTTATTTCTTTTTAATGGGAAATCTGTAAAAATGCATTTTTGGAATGTCTTAAATTGCGTGTAATAATGCACAGACGAAGAAGATGAGTTCAGAAAATTTATCCGTGAATACACGGTTTGAAATTTTTTGCAGCCTATATATTTATTGGAAAACCTTTCTTATGGCATAAAAACTCTAAGGCGTTTTTTTCCTTCCGCCAAAACTTAGGAGTCTTTTTATGATATTGTCTTATAACGACCGACCTTCATTATTTAATTTTATTGTTATCTTTCCAATGAGAACAGTCAATAATTATTAAACTCCAATTGAACTTACAAAAGAGCACGATAAAATACTTTAATAATAATACCTGAAAATATATTAGATCGCACTCTCTCGTTTATCTCGTCAATTCTAAATTATGATGAAATAATAAACATTTATACTTTTCACTCTTTCCGATTCAAACACTTCTCGCTAACAGCCAATTTTTATTTCAATACTTCAACTAGGATTTGCTAAGATTTAACTGCAACGCTTTATTACAACTTACAAATATTTATCAGCTTGAAGTTATATTTTACCTTCCTTAATTCCCCTTTCAATTCTAGTTTACTTATACATGACTATCTCTAATTCATTTCACTTCACTTCCACCATCATCTTAATTTATATAATCACATTTCATTTTGGTTAGGAAGAAATTGTAATTTTTTTCAAAACGAATTCCTATAAATTGTCGAGATTGATGAAAAAAAATCGTGAATAACCCAATATCACAGTTTAAATTCATAATTTTCCTCATTGAATAAAAAGTTACTTATGTAAATTCGGTTAAAATAAGAGAATCGCACAGAATAAAATTGTGGAATTTCATTCATAAGCATTGAAGCGTATAATTCAGATGTCAGTAATGTAGAGCGTGATTGAGATTGTGAGTGGGATTTATCAAGTGAAACATCGCTGCTAACTAGATATGTATTAATTAAGGAACCTTTGGAGTGAATCCAAATAGGAACTACGAAAGGACAGCAAACTCGAGACCGTTATTGTTGGAAAGAATAACATCTTCATTTTATTTAAATGTTAAATCAGATGCACTTAGGTGTAATTATCACAGATAAAGTAGATTAAAAGTTTAATTATTGATTACTAGTAAATCAGAAGAAAATACTTTTGTTTAATTTCGATTCAATTGGCTGAGTAATTTTGTGATTCTCAAATTAAGTTCAGTAATGGCAGAAGAAATAAGTAGCAGTAAAGCGTTAAAAAATTTTCCTTTTACATTGATTTTCGCCACTTTAGAGGGTTGTGTTTCACCCCGTGAAAGGGTGAGTTTGGTTGATTAACTCAATCAAACGCCGGCGATGTTACGCCGGCGATTCGAATCTTCGATCTTTGCGGCAGCTGAAAACGTTTTAGATAACTGAAAAGAAAATGAATTTCTTGTCTGACTACTAACTTGTGCTGTAGATTCTGATTTCTGATTACTGCTTTAGATTGGTTGTTTATTAACTTTGCACTTAGAAGCAACATGAGCCAGAATGCCCAAGGAGACCAAGCTCATCCAAAGGGAGCTTAGAGCTACAAACTTGATTCCCGGGAGACAATCACCCCTCACTCAGCATTTATTGTCAAAAAAAGGTTTTTTTCAACAAGAAAGCAACATAAGGCAACGGTCCTCATAATTTGGAACCTTGGTCAATTAACGAGGATGACACCTCAGCCGACATTTCTCTCTCCAAATTTTCACACCATGCTAACGAGAAGATTCTCACACTCGATAGATTTAACGGGCATCAGCCCTATTGGCAACGGAATTCATTATTTGGAACATTGGTCAGATAATGAAAGCGACACCTGACTTAGTACCACTCTCTTTATAGTTCCACACTATGTCAATGGGAGGAAATGGAATCTAGACAGATTTAACGAACATCAGCCCACTACACAGTACGTACAGGGTCTATAGCGGTCTATTGCAGATCAAAGTATCCCAAGATTATAGTAAATGAGAAATGCTACAAAAACTATTCCAATATTTTCATTGAATTCACGATTTATTTAATCATTTTTTATCTTTCCAGTACACCTACCATATGGTGCCACTGGCCTACCCTTGTGGAAAATCAAGGACGTTGCGAACTATGTGCAAACATGTCTATATGTGGCGGCTGCCTACGTCATCTTTTGAAGTCATTTTTGTCTGCGGAGTTGCAAGATAATTTTTAGAAAAGGAAGGAGCGATCTTTGCTCCAAACACTTGCTTCGCAGATTCCAGACCTGTGAAGGTCGAGTTTTAAAGTTGTTAAATCTTAACCTTAAAGTTATTGTTAAGTTTGAAATAAATTGTTAGTTCTTCTTGTCTTTTAGTCTTTCATTGTTTATCTAACCTACGCAATCTGATAGAACGTTATGGGGAACGGTAGGTCTTAGCTACTCCCCTTCCCCATAAGCTGGTGACCCGTTCAAGTAACAAGTTGATGACTCCCGGAAAGGCTAATTGGATGCTGAGGAACTTACCATCAAACTAGGAAGCAAGCTGTAAAGATATGTTAACCGTCGGAAACTCTCTGAGATCTGTGAATTGGTAACGTCCTTATCTATGGTTCGAACCTCTGAGGCAGGAATTTGGTCGGTAAAATTTTTATTTTTTTACTGTCGCTTTGAGATGTCGATTTAGCTACATCTGGCTCTTACGCCAGTGCGCTTTACATTCTCACTAACTCCTCTTGCGCCAATAAACTTCACGATCACTCACTCATTATCCCACTCGCTCAGATTGAGATGTCGTTTGAAGGTAAAGATACTAAAAGTGAAGGAGCTGTAGGTTCAAATAATGGTTGTGAAAGAGTTACTGTTAAGGTTCCTAGTTTTTGGCCCCGTAATGTAAAGCTATTTTTTATGCAGCTTGAAGCTAGTTTTAGGTTAGCTGGCATTACGGTCGAGCAAACCAAATTTGGCCATTTAGTTGCTTCATTGGACCCTGAAACTCTTTCACATGCTACGGATATAGTGTGTGAACCACCCCCGTGTCCATATACGGCTCTTAAAAACCGTTTACTAGAGCAGTTCGAAGTATCGCAAAACCGGAAAGTTAAAACTCTAATTGAGGATTTGGAATTAGGTGATAGATCCCCGTCTTTATTGCTTAGACAAATGCAAAAATTGAGTGAAAACTATATAGACGAATCTTTTCTTAAGAACATCTGGATGAGGCGTTTACCACCGCAAGTTCAAGCCGTTCTAGCTGTTAGTTCAGAGAACCTAAACAAGTTGGCGGAAATGGCTGATAAAATCATTGAATTTTCGCAGGGCAGTATAAACTCTGTTTCTGATGGTAATTCGAGTACTGATCACGTTAGTCGTCGAGATGAGCAATTGTTTAAGATGCAACAACAGTTAGATGAACTCTCGGATTGGTTAGGTCGGGTTCAAGACATGCATCCCCAAAACCACAACGTAGACGAAGTACATCGGTATCTAGAGCTAGTGCTAAGAAACGGGAAGGTTGGCTGTGCTGGTACCATTTTAGGTATCGGGAAAAGGCAAAACGTTGCATATCTCCATGTGCATTTGAACAAAAAAACTCGAATCACTCACAGGAGTAGCGACGTTTTCTGTTTTGAGAGGTGACAGTCGCAGGCTTTTTTTAATGATGTAAACAATCGTTCCGGGTTTCTTGTTGATACAGGTAGTGATGTTTCCTGTTATCCTAAATCGTATGCAACTAAAAGTAATGGGAAAACTGATTTCTTTTTATACGCAGCTCATGGGTCTAAAATCGCAACTTTTGGTTCTAAGTTACTGACACTTGATTTAGGTTTAAGACGTAATTTTCAATGGCCTTTCATTGTCGCTGAGGTTACTAAGCCTATTATCGGTGCGGACTTTTTAGAACATTTTGGTTTGCTGGTGGATTTAAAAAAAACGCTGTTTGGTTGATCCCTTAACTGATTTAAAAGCTAGAGGCAAAACTACTTTAAGTAATGTCCCAGTAGTAAAACCCATTGTCGGGAATTCCGAATACTTGGATCTTTTGCATAAGTTTAAGGAGATTACTCAGTTGAACGTTTCCCCTAAGAATACAACTACGCACGATACTGTGCATTTCATTCCTACAGTTGGACCCCCCGTTTGTGCAAAAGCTCGTCGGTTAAATCCAGCTTAATTGAAAATCGCAAAACAAGAATTTGAGTATATGATGGAGAGATGTATTTGCAGGCCATCGAAAAGTAATTGGTCTAGTGCCTTGCATATGGTTCCCAAAGGATCATCCGATTGGAGACCTACGGGAGATTACAGGGCTTTAAACCGCGTATCACAATACCCGATAAATACCCTATTCCTCACATTCAAGATTGCATGTATATGTTAAAAGGAAAGAAGGTATTTTCAAAAATAGATTTGGTACGTGCTTATCACCAAATACCTGTGCACCCTCCAGATAAACCCAAAACTGCCATTATTACTCCTTTCGGACTTTTCGAATTTCCATTTTTAAACTTTGGTCTTTGTTCTGCCGCGCAAACTTTCCAAAGGTTCATTAATGAGGTTTTGAGAGGACTAGACTATTGTTTCCCTTACTTGGATGAAATCCTAATTGCCAGTGAATATCATATCGAGCACAAAATGCATTTGGAAGAAGTTTTCACGCGATTTAAAAATTATGGTATCGTGTTGAACGAGTCCAAATGTGACTTTGGGAAAGACACAATAGATTTTCTTGGGCATACAATTAATGATAAAGGATGTACTCCTCATAGTGAAAAGGTTCAAGCAATCGTGAATTTCTCAAAACCCGTTACTGTTTCTGACTTGCGTCGGTTTTTAGGCATGGTAAACTATTACCATAGGTTCATCCCAAATATTTCATCTATTTTGTCACCGTTAAATCAGCTGTTAATCGGTGCAAAAAAAACGTGACAAAAGGGAGGTTCAGTGGAATCCGGAAAGGGAGAAAAGCTTTGAAGAGATTAAAACAGCTATATCGAATGCAACGCTTTTATACCATCCTTCAGTACATGCAAAATTAGCGTTAGTTACAGATTGCAGTGATTTTGCTATGGGAGGAGTCCTGCAAGAAATTTCTTCTGATGGTCCTAGACCTCTTGGATTCTTTTCAAAGAAGTTATCATCTGCTCAATGCAAATATTCTACTTACGACAGAGAATTATTGGCAGCTTATAGTGCAATACAACACTTTCGACATCTGTTAGAAGCTCGTATTTTTACTTTATACGTAGATCATAAACCTCTTATCTTCGCGTTTTCACAGAAACATGAAAACGCCCCTCCCAGACGATTGAGACATCTAGATTTCATTTCGCAATTCACTACAGACATTAGGTACTTACCAGGTAAGGGTAATGTTGTAGCTGACACTTTATCAAGGATAAATGAAATACAGTTTTCCTCGCTGTCTGATTTGGAGTTATGGTCAAAGTTTCAGGAAAAAGACGAGGAGTTGAAATCTATTTTAGAAGGTAGAATGGAGTTCAGTGATAAGCTGATAAAAATTCAAATGCCTGATGGCGCTAAATCGTTAAATGCAGATAACTCTACAGGCGTTAACAGATTCTATGTTCCTCATCAATTAAGACGCAAAGTTTTTAATGAGTTACATAGTTTGTCTCACCCAGGGATGCGCGCTACTAAACATCTCATAGGATTTAAATATGTTTGGCCAGGTATGAATAGGGATATCGGCATGTGGTGCAAAACTTGCATCGATTGTCAGCAGTCTAAGGTACACTTACACACCAAGACCCCTTTAGCGCAATTCCTCTTACCTGACGAGAGGTTTGCACACGTCCATCTAGACATAATTAAATTGCCTCTTGTGCGCGGTTATAAATACTGCCTTACAATGATAGATAGATTTACTAGGTGGTCCGAAGCATCTCCTATGCCAGATATGGAAGCGGAGACGGTAGCTAGAGCGTTTGTAAACACCTGGGTTTCTCGATTAGGCACGCCTCAGAGGTTGACTTGTGATAGGGGCGGGCAATTCGAATCTGGTCTTTTTGAGTGCTTATCAAAACTTCTTGGAATTAACCTAACATGCACTGCTTCTTATACCCCACAGTGTAATGGAATGATTGAACGCCTCCATCGACCCCTAAAACAAGCTTTAACTTGCCATCAAGGAGATTGGCTGGATGCCCTTCCTCTTGTCCTGTTGGGTCTCCGAACGGTCTTGAGGGAAGACCTGAACGCCTCAACTGCAGAGTTGGTCTATGGATCAAGTCTTCGTCTCCCGGGACAACTATATGAGGAGAGAATTATCAATAGATGTCCGGACTACGTAACAAAATTACAACGAATTATCAGAGCTATCAGTCCTGGCCTTCCTCTACGTCACGGCCCTCAGAGAATTTATATTCCCAAGGATTTGGAAACATGTAGTCATGTCTTCGTCATGTAACATGTAGTCATGTCCTCCATTCAAAAAACCATTACAGATGCAATATGAGGGTCCTTTTAAGGTGGTCCGTCGCCTACCAAAAGATTTTATTGTCCTTATCAAGGGTCAAGAGCGCCTCATTGCGATGGATCGATAGAAACCGGCATTCATTTTGGGAACATCTGATGAGCCAGTGGACCAGGTACAACCAGCATATCAAACAAGATCCGGCAGAAGAGTAAAGTTTCGTCTCCCTTCGTGAGACTAGAGGGGGAGTCATGTGGCGGCTGCCTACGTCATCTTTTGACGTCATTTTTGTCTGTGGAGCTGTGTGTGCAATGTTGTACTCAAAATGTAAAGTGTGTAATGTTGTTTTTTGATTGAAAGAAAAAAAATATCTTCATTATTTATTAAGAATAGGTGCATGTATATTGTTACACATGGTATTAAAAAGGTATAGTAAAATGTACGGTTTCTATATTTTGAATGTTGAGAAATATTTTCAACTGCGGTGATCCGAAGGAGCAGAAAAATGCCGGTTTAATTTGTTAGCTCTAATTAACGATATATTACTTAATTTTTGGTATTATTGTAAATATCTTCTTATCTGTTTCTAAAATGTAATAAAAAACCGCTTTATAGAGATACTCTTTTTATTCATAATTTATTGCATCAAGGGTTACAGCCTTACGGTATCCCGAGATAATATTAAACTTTTTATGATACTCACAGGGTATCAGGGTTTTACTTCAAACTAAGTTTTTCTCAAACCGAACAAATAATTTTTAACAGTTCATAATTACAACATTAAATACATAAAGTTCAATTAATATGCAGAATAAGTTTTATCCAGATACCTCGCTTGTTTTTAGTAATAATTAAACTCTGTGATACCCCCTCGTTCTTTAAAATTATACTAGAAAGCGAAGTGTAAACCTACTTTTATTTCTCACCACTTATTTGTATTAAGCAGTATGGGATTTACAGAATTTCATATATCTCTGAAATTTTATTCTACGTATTCTATGTCTGAAGAAAGTTTATTTGACATATTATATGTATCTTTACGTTGCTATCTATATTTATGCTATAGCTTACGTATGTAACACGACATTGAATTATATTTAAATTTTTTGAAATGTGTACGCTTTGATGCCTTTGTAAATAACTTTCTTTCGTATATCTACGAGTGAATTTCTCTTTATATACTTATTAGTAACTCAAATACTATTTTTTTGAAAAATAAAATAGGTATTTAATAGTCAACAGAGTTAGGTAAAAGCCAATATTTTTTAAGTTGTGACACAGTAAAAGGGAATTAGAAAACGTTATTCATTCCTAACTTAAATTTATCTATATTATAATCATCTTTCATGAAGATAAATTTTTATTTTGGAATTAATATATACGAAATTAATTTTAAATCAAACGAAAGAAAGACAATATCTAGAACGTTTTGCGACTGCAAAAGATAATAATAAATAAATAATCTTTCGAAAAATCCTTGCAAGTCCTCTAGATTACCTCGAAAAGGAATGGGAAAAAAAAAAAGATTATTTTCAACAGAATTCTGTTTTTCTTGTTTCATGGTAACATGTGTTTTTGGTCCCAATTATCTTCTAAATCCAGTAACCAGAGGAAAGTTTTCCAATGCGAAAATCAATTGAAGACGTAGTGACAACAAAAATAAAATATCATAGGAGATATAATAGTTCAAATTTCATTTCATACTCAATGAAACTCAAAATTTATCTAATTCCCAAACTAATTCTAGATAAGAAATTTATATTGGACCGAACTCTGCTATGACTTTTGAAGAAGGTAATTTGTTTTGTTGAATTAAAATTGCTTCCTCTTCTTTATTTTTACCCCATTTTCTTGTTAATATTTTTCAAACGCTTTAGTTTTTTATAAGATAATTTCTTTCTTAATTTTAGAGTCAAATTAAATAATAAAAAGTTTTAATTTTGCATTTGTGTAACGAGAGTCAGAAATATTTGGAGATAGTAAGATAAACACATTTCTAAACAAAAAAATTTAGATGAATCGTGATAATTCATCTGATATCGTCTGAATCATGATAATCGTCTGTGATAATTAAGTTTTTACTCGATTTCATTAAACTATCAGATGCAATACTGTTTAGGAACATGAAAAAAATAATAAATAAACTGCCATAGCTTCAGTAAATACTTTTTTTAAAAAAATCTATATTTTTTCCCTTTTATTCAAAGAAAATTACAGGAATGTATCTAAACTTTGAATCGCTTTTTCTTCATCAATAAAAAAACAAAATTTCTATATTGCTGTACAACGTCTAGGGTATGATACCGATCTCCAGCTAGAGACAATACGTATTTTACTTTACTACTTTATTATACAACCTACCATGGAATACTATTATTCCA
Source organism: Nephila pilipes (assembly GCA_019974015.1). Lineage (NCBI taxonomy): Eukaryota > Metazoa > Arthropoda > Arachnida > Araneae > Nephilidae > Nephila > Nephila pilipes. The sequence goes on from BMAW01033159.1 coordinate 320,599, forward strand.
TCTCATTATCTCATTCCTCACACTCTTTTCCATCTTGCACTTCTTCTATTTGTGAAACATAGGCTGAAGCTAACATTTGTTTACTTCGTCTTGCATAAAATTGTTTGTTCTCTCGTTTTTGCTACCAGCTTCTTCTTCGACCAGAAATAACTTTTTTTTTATAAAGGAAAAATTCTGTTCATGATATAAACCAAAAACTGTGATAGAACCTACAAACGAATCTTTTTTTGAAAAAAGTGTTTAAGTGCTCATGATTTACCTTATGAATATTGGTTACGTAAGCCCTTTTATTAGCTGGATTCATCTAAAATCATTTTAAAATTAAAACCACTTTACATTTTAAAATCATTAAAATAACTGAATTCCTAATGTGTTTTTAAAAAGAAATTAAATAAAACACGATCCTAATAAAGTAACATTTTGAATATTAAAATAAGAATAAAATATTTTTGGTTATGTTCATAAGTAAAACTCATACGTAGATTGTAAAGGGAAAGAAATTATGTACATAGATAGAGCTCACGATATAAATAATGACATCCACTGTATCGCAATTTTCCTTTCAATTAACACATTGGGGATCTTTTTATGGCTTTGTTCGAATTCAAAATTCTAACGAGTAAATGAAACAAGACTTATGTAAATTAGATTGAAATTAGTGAAGTGAATATGATTGAGGAAATTCATATACAAGAAATGAATCTTTTAATAATGAGATAGTAGTTTACAGCGTGATAAAGATAGTGAGCGGAAATTATGAAATCAAACATCGGCATTATAAATGCGTTGATCAACGAGCTTTTGGAGTGAATGCAAAATATTCTGCAAATATTAGTGACTCGAACCCTTATCTTCAATTCGTCTAAGGACTCGAATCCTAAGGGTTAATAAGAAGAACTATGTTTTATTTATATAAAAGTTAAAAGAGAGCGAATAAGGGTAATTACTACAAATAAAGAAGATTAAGGATTGTTGTAAATTTTTTTTTTATTCTTAATAACAAACTTTTGTGTATTATACTTCTTATTGTTATATACTCTTTTTTCTTTTAACTTAATATTCTTTCGCTTAACTTTTCCTCAACTTTTGTTATTAATCTTCAGAAAGACTATCACGACGCGATCCTTACTCTCGAGTGTCAATTCGCCCTCGTACATTATGATACTGACACTGAGGGAGAGAAGTGTAAGTGACGTCTTACACTCGCTACTTGAAAGACACCCTTTACAGGTAGGCCTTCACATTGGAGATAATAGTATTAAGGGTTGATTATTCGTTGATCTGAAAAAATAATAATTTGATTATACTCCGTGAATGAATTTCTCTTCGTTCAACAATGTAAACTTGTGATTCTCTAAACAAGCTTAATTGTGACCTCAGAAAGAAATGATAAAAAAAATTAAATTGGCTTTGCTAATTTCATTTTAATCATGTGTCAACTTTCTTTATGTCAAGCTCTCGAAAAAAAATGGATTATTCAAAAGGAATATTAATTAGCGTCAATTAAGCGTACTACGAAGCCGCGAGCGCCACAGAAAATACCTTCATCATATTCATACTTCATTTTTATTTTCACTAACAAAACATTCTAAAGTATAAAAACTTTGCCAATGTTAACAACAAAAAGAATAAAAATGACGATTCCGCCATAAAATTCAATTATAAAATTGAATATTAAAACAAAAGCAAATGATAAATTATTAAAATAGATGATAATAATCTGCTTGAATAATAAATAAAACCAGAGAAAACAATATTGGATTAAATCTATCTTAGCAATATGTGAATATACCTTAAAGCAAAATAAATGTTACTATTATAATCTTAACGTATTATAATATCACGTATTATAACGTAATTATTATGAACCATAACGTATTGAACTTAACTCCGTGAATCCTTTATTTTAAACCCGCGCATTTTTATTAATGTCATTGTTCTTAAAACAAAAACATCGTACATGTTACCAGAGAAGCTTAATAAAGTGTAAATGCGTGAGGAGCAGAAGAATCAAATGGTTAAAAATCAGTTCTACATTCAATATTTCATTTTTTAACACTAAACTAATGAAGTATTTCTTAATTAAATGTAAATAAAAAATGTTAATATCGTATCAATAATATTGAAAGCTTATATCTTGAGAAATTAAGCTCACGTAATCCAACTCACCAGGAACGTATAAAAGTCAACTCATGAAAAGGAAACAAAAACAAAAAATGAAAGTGGCTTTTTCCGAGCCATTACATTTCGCGAAAAAAGAAAACTCCTTCCTTTAACAAGATCCGAAAAAAGAGTTCCTTGAAACTTTTACACCGTAAAATCCGATCAGCGGTTCCTATAAATCTCTCCTCGACCCTTCTTTTCTTTCTCCCCTTGTCCACACCCTATTAACTGAGAAAATGAGAAGATTTAACTCGAAATCCAAATTGGAACACACGCATTGTTTTTATCTTATTTCCAAAGGAAGTGTGCCCGATACCTCCTAACAGAGAGGGGAGGGGGAAGCTCGTGTTTCTATCCCAACAATAACACTCCCTAGAGAGTCATAAGTTGGTTTCCTTGAGTGGGGAGGGCTCATTGGAGTCCCCCAGGGACAAGAAATAGACGTTTCATTGTCTATGGCTTTGGACGACCAATAAGATACAAAATGGGAGTTACGATATAAATTGTGTCCTGCTAGATGTTTGAGTGTCAAATGTTTGTTGCATTGTGTTGTGATCAACATGGTTCATAATATGTTATTAGAATATTACATACAGTGGCTCCCAAAATTGAGTGTACACATCTCACTCTCTTTCCGAAAGGTCCAAAATTACATTATTCAATATTTATTTTAATTCAATATTTATAAGAAAAAGATGGGTGTTATAAAATATATAACATTATGAAACAAAAACAGAGAATGAATTTATTTACTAAGACTCCAAAATTTAATGCACACCTTATAAAATTGCAATTTTGCTGCCACTGTTCTTTTTTTTGTGTGTGTAATGAGACAGGAGCACAGTTTTGTTCCATAATAAAAACTATTACTTGATTTCTAAGATTAAAGAAAAGTATTTGGGAAAATAAGTTCAAGATGAAACTAAAGTAGAAATTCGAAAAATTGTAATTCAATTGTCTGATGTACATTAATTTCTGCATCGAAAAAGAGTTCATATTGAAATTTTTTGGGATAATTCGAGTTTTTGTACGATTATTATAGTAAAAACAGTTCATGAAATTTTCCAGCAAACGTTCAATATAACTTTAACAATATATTTATGGATAAGGGTGATGGTAGAAAATTAATTCTCTATTTTTCATCCATTGTTAGGTTGAAATCCTTTGCAATGACTCAAGTACTGCACTCAAATAGACAAATTCGAGGAAATATTGCAAAGTTTCATTATTACATATTATGTAGTAAGTGTGATACTTGGATAAAATTTATTTTGCATATATTTATTCATTTTTCTGTATATAATGTTATAAATTGCAGTTATTCATGTCGATTTGTTCAGTTTCAACAAGCCATAGATTAAAGTAACACTCAGTATGGAGAAGGTCTGAAAGGCTTAATCTAAAAAAATCTACAATAAAGGCCTACAAAAGATCAAAAAACTCCAGGTAAAATATTTACCACTAGATGGTGATTATTCTGTAGATTCTTAAGAATCACAAATAAAAATATTAATTTCCAATCCGATTACTTTTAGTAATAATTAAGACCTTACGATACACATTGTAATGATTAAAGCTTTACAATATCGTGAAATATTTCAATCTACGACTTTCTGAAACCAATCAAATCAACATGAATAGTTATGATTTACAAGACTATGCACATAAGATCCTTTAAAATGTAGGAAAAAAGTTTTTGTAATAAATTTTTCATGCGTGTAACTTGTTAAGATATATGAGGAAGATAAGATACATGAATATTTAATTAAAAATGTTTACACATCTATTGTAATATACATACATTTTTCAAATAAAGCATGAGTGTTACACATTTGATTGATGAGTTTAATTTTTTAAACAATTTCCCTATTCGCCTTAGGAAAGTCCATATAATTTGAATTTCTTCCAAAGCTCTTCTTCAAATTAAACTTGATCGACATATACAAATAAAATATTAAAAATGACTATTTCTTTTAATTGCCAAACTTGATTTATTTTCTTTTTAAATTAAATACACTCATGTCATTAAGATTTGCGAACGAAGTAGTAATAGAGGGACTGTTACAAAAGTTGACTTGAAGATATTCAGGCAGATATGTAAATGATTAGGAATGCAGCATGTTTGAGCATTGCGCATTGTCACCAGAAGCACGTTGAGTTTCGTTTCCCTTGGATAGTAAAATAGGTAAGCAGAGCTAGTTTTCGCGTACTTAATTTGTAGCAGAGGGATGTTTTTTTAACTACAAATGCCGTTACGCCGCCATCGTAGACAATATGAGCAGAGAGTTCGACAGAGGAAGAATCAAAGGGATAACGGAAATTGGGTGGTCAACTAGGCAAGTAGCTCGCCTCCTAGCCGTTATTGTGAGGAGGTGTTGAGACCAATGCTTAAGAGAGAGGGTTGTTAAATTCAGACTGAGGGTCCCTTCAACAAACCAATTGTCTCGAAGACCATCGCAGACAACACCTTCTCAACGGACCTCTGCGTCAGTTCGTGAGATCGCAAGGTGCCTGGTTGAAGAACAGTTGCTATCATTGTGTCCATTAAGTGTACTGCCATTGACTCCTAATCACGTCGCCTCCACTTGGAGTGGTGTCGTGCTCAAAAAAGATTGGATTGCAACCGAATAGAATCAGGTGGTCCTTAGCAACGATTCCAGATTCAATTTAAGCAGTGATGACAATCGCTTAAGTTTGTAGAGTCCCCGTGCAGAGCGCCTCAATCTGCATTCGCTGTACAGTGGCATACTGATCTCACAACTGGTGTGATGATATGGGGTACCATCACATACGACACATGGTCACCACTATTATTGATCCACGGCACCACGGTAGCCTAGAGGTACGTTCATGACAGTCTTCAGCCATATATGTTGCTACTCATGGCATAGCCCTCAGCGTCCATTTTTCAGCAGGACAATGCTCGCTCACGTACAGCAATAGTTTCACAGGACTGCCTCAGCTACATATCCACTCTTCCCTGCCCTGCTCGGTCCCCAGATTTGTCACCGATCGAGCATGACTGAGATCGTTTAGAATGACAAGATGGGCAGCTTACGAGTTTGGTCGAATTAATGGCACCTTTACAGCAATTGTGAAACGAGATGTCGCAGAACCTTATACGGAACTGGTCGACTTAACCCGTTCAGGACCATGATCAGGTATATGTGATCGCGTTATTCTCCTTTCACGGCCCACAATATCGTATTTGTGACGAGTGATTGCCTGCCACCGAGCCCATGATCACAGTGGTATAATTTCATATTGGAGTGTTTTATTTTAATTTTTAACGGCAATTAGATGGCGATTGAAGTCCATTATATTTTCAAATATCATTTTACAGAGTGCTGACCTTTAATTCCCGCTTTTCTTTTCGATTTTTTTTTTTCTGTTGGATCAGGGGAATTTTAAAATGTAAAGAACTGCATTTTTTCTCTTCTTTAGGTCGAATTGCGTGTGAAGGGGGCTGTGATTTACTGCACGCTGGGTTTCTCTTTAATTTTTGACGGAGTTGGGGGGAAAGGATGAAATTTTTATTAGTTAGGGTTGGGAGTAGACTTATCGTTCGCAATATGGTATTTTGTATGTATTTGAATCAATATATTATCTTTGCTATCATGACGAAAAGATTGAAATATCCGAGTGAAAAGTCAAGGAGACAATGTGTGGTGAGTAAAAAAGGTTCCCTAAAAGAAAAAAACGCAAGCTGACGTATTATAAATACAAATCTTGCAACGTAAGGCTTTGTCCTGAGCAGTGTATCGAAATGCATCATAAGTTTTAAAGTTTTAAGTATTATTTATTAGTTTTATTTCATTTAATTAATACTTTTTGTATTCAGTTCTCTAATATCTTATCTATGTGTTAAATACACGTAAATTAAAAAAAAAATTGTCTTTAATATTCTTGTTATTTTCGTAGCTATACAATTTTTTTAAATCAAAATGAATACAATTTCTGTAAAAATTGTAATTCATTTTTTAAATATCACAAAAATTTTACTACCATATATTTAGATGCTGTCAATGATAACGAAACAAAGTAATTATGAAGGTCTGTTACAGTCAAGTATTAAATGTGTAAAATTACGAATCATAAATAAAAAGCCTCATGGTTATAAGCCTTTCAATTTTGTACCCGAGTCTCAAACTTGTTCTTATACCTGAAAGATGAAAGTACTTTTTATGTAATGCCTTACTGATTGTTTGATATAGTCCCAACCCTTTCCATACATTTGTGCGAACGCGGGACAAGTCGGGTAAATCTGTCAGACAAGAATTTCAGTGGTTCTTGTCGACACCAAACTTTAATGGCAACCTTCATGTTACCATTAGGACGAATGTGATGTCTCTTAAGATACTAGTTTATTGTTGGGTAGAGGTGTATGTTACAAGTTGCAGGGAAGTCTCGTCGCTTCAACTTCCTCTCCAAGAATAAGTTGCATATACTTTGTAAAGTAACAAAGCTCAAATATTTTGAATCATCTATCCAAAAATATATTCAAAACTATAGTTATTCATAAAATTTACCCGTAATCAGATCAGACAAATTCTGAAAGTTGGTTTTAATGAAGAAATTACTAATTCTAAGATTAAGTTCTAACTTAGAACGATACATATATTTTTCAATTTCCTTTTGTATATTTCTTGATGTGATTAGAAAACCATTTTATTTTATTTCAAAGCTTTCCTTAAATGAATTGTATTCTTGGTGAACACTTTTCTTCGTATCTTGCACACAAAAAATGCGGGAAAAGGGTAAAGTGGTGAGCTCTTTTCTTTTTCTTCTTAAGAAAAAAAAGGGAAATCCATGTAAGGGAATTTCTTACTTCTTAATAAAAAAAAAATAGGGAAATCCTTGAAATACACATAAAATAATAGTAATTGTATTTTCAAAAATCATATATTCCATATAACGTGATTTTTATTCTTTAAAACTTCAGATCCAAGTACTTTATTAAGGGCGATGTTTACAAATTAACAGCTTCATTCGCTGACATAATTTCAGTATTGCATCTCATGAAAAGTTTAATAAGAACTAAAAGTAATCTAAGCCAGATTTTAATTTTTAAGAGTCAGAAATGTTTTTGAAGATTGACATGAAATTATGAATATCACATGAATATTTTTAAAGGGACTCACAAATACCTGTCTTTAAGCACATATGGAGTTGCTAAGGCAAGTTAATGTTACTATTGAATAGGATCATATGTAAACGGTGCTAAAACAAATTTAACACTAATTCATAAGTTAATTAAGATTTTGCAGCAATTTGCTTAGAAATCATAACTCGTTTGCTGCACCATTCAATAATCAACATCATTTTACGTCGAATTTTCGCCGTGAATGAGACTCTTCTTTGTATGACAACATTCATAACAATGAACTGCTTCAAGTGAATCTGCTAAGAAGTAGGCGAAGGTAGTCTCATTGACTGGTAATGATATGAAAACATTTTTTTGAGGAACAAAAGACTTTATACACGCGCTTTTCTTAAAAGAGAAATTCGAATCGCTGACAGTACTGTAAAATGCACTAGGATTACTACACATTCTCATTTCCCATTTCTAATACGGTTATATTTCGAACACCCTTTAATAGCCCTGAAGTTAGCATTGAGCTCTTGAAAAAAAATTCCATTACTATAAATCAATGTTTCTCTTGTTTTGAAGGAATACAAAATAATATAATTAATTTACTCTAGATATAAATTGTAACTTCATCCAAATATGGTAATTTTAGTCACCAGAAAATTAAAATTGGTCAAAGGGCCATGGTTTGGGCATAGTGGAGTTTTTCCTATTTATTACTTCAAATTAGTATTTGAATTTGATTGATTCTTATTAATTTTATCCACTTTTTTTCCTTTAAAGTTTATATAAAGCAATTTTCTTTTTTCTTTTCAAAGCTTACGTTTAGAAGGCCTGGTATAAAGAAAATATCGAAAAAATGCAAATGAAATTCTTGAAAATGAAAATTCTTTTTCTTGTTAGTAAATAAAACAAATTTAATACATATTTAAATATTTTTGTGAAAGTGAGATTTTGTTATGAATAAAACATGTAATGAATAAATCGCTTTCTTTGAATTTTTAGTTTTATTCCTTCGCTAACAAAACTCCCTTCTTAAGAATCAAAACTTTCTATAAAATAGAAAAAAAATATTCTTTATATAATGGAAAAAAATATTAGTTTTATTCAATTCTTTTGGAAAAAAACTCGCGAATTAATTTAAATTTTTTATTGCAGTTTCTTTTATTATTATTTACAAGTATCCCATTATTACTTGTATAAATTTACAAAAACTGCATTTGCTCTTTTTAATTCCTTTTTAAACTTGTGCTTTTAAATTTTAAAGATATGAAATACCTGAAACTTCAATTCATAATAAAAGAACAAACAAAAAAGACATTAGGTTATGTTACAAAATACATGATATTTATGAAAATAAACAGCGGAAGTGAATGAAAGAATTACAAAGTGATCAGAATAGGTTAACGTATGATATATTGTTCATGCGTGCCTAAAGAATTAATAGAAACATTAATTGAATAATATTGAAATTATTCGAAAGAAGTAAAATATTCCCATAGATGATTTAAATTATTATAATATTTCTGGGATTTTGTGGATAATCAGTGGTGATGATAAAATTTGCATAAATGTTACCGCTGTAAAAAGTAATACGCTTATAACATTTTACTTGAGAGTTGTCATTATTTAATTGGGTGTTAAGTACGGGCTCCAAGAAATAAATACTGTACTCTACTAAAACTGCAGCTGTAACTACTCAATGAGGGACTTAGTCAGGAGACGATTAATGAAAAACTGAATTGCGCTCAAGGAAAAATTCTAACATCTCTTCTTTTCCCTTCGGATGTTTTAAAGCTATCTGTGAATAAAAAAAATTAAGTTTCACTCTAATAATCAAAATATTCAAACTAATCGTACAAATAGTCGTTGTAAATGAAGGAACAGAATAAGAAGGAAAAAAATGCTTAAACTCTTAATGAGAAAAAAACATTTTAAAAAGTCTGAGATTTATACGTAGAAAGTAGTAAGAACAAAGTGTGGATACTTCAACGTATACCACATCACCACGACTCCATGAACTTAATTTTCTATCGCGTGTACCCAAGACAAAACTGCTTCTTATTTCCAAACAAACACGCGCCGGAGTGCATAATACAATGGATTATTCATAATTAGAAAAATATATTTGTTAGCGATCAATATATGTTTACTTTTTCCGATCTGGTTAGGGTATTCGTTTTTGGCATTGCAAGCAAGAAGGATTTACTACGGATTACTTGAAACTTTCAGAAAGTTAAACACTTCTGTCATATTCTCGTGGTGTATACGTGCTGAAGGGTTAGGAAAGCTTTGTGTTTTGACAGGGTAAGTGTAAGTTCCGAACTTTACTCAAAGTACTTGAGTTTTTAATTATTCTATCATTTGAAGATCTATTTGTAAGCGACTTTACTTTCAACTCCAATTGTTTGTTTTAAACGTTATGGTTATTGCGTGGGTTAGATGAAGAAATACTTTCAGGATTTGGTTCCAAAAGACAAAATTGAATTTGTGCAAATTGTGAAATCCGCTGTGGCGATTATCGACAAAGATGATTGCAAAAGAATACTAGTGCACAGTATTCCAGGGAGATTAGTATGTTATTAAGACCTAACTATTAACTTTTCACAATGTTTTCCGCTTAAATAAATAGTACTATTTTTGCATGCTCTTCAAATTTTGTGAACCTGTGCCAATTATTCTAATGGTTTTTGGATGTTAGAAGCAATTCATTATTTAAAATGTTGCAATATCATACTAAGATTTTTATGTTATGTTCATCAGCAAAATATGCAGATTGTGATACAACACTTTGAAATTCTCAAGCATTAACTTCTTTGGAAATAAATGCAAATGCACTCATTATACATAAAAAAAAGAACAGTTTCGCCTGGAAGGGATAGTCAGAATTAAATGATATTTTAAAGTAAGTTGGTATTTATCAACAACAAAAAATTATTAAAAACTGAACATAGGTATATCAAATTTATTGGTTAAAATACAAAATCATTTTAATTATAGATAGGATGTTGGGCCGCCATTATGTCTAATGCACCCTGCCATTCATCGTGACATGGAGTCTTAAATGCTCTTAATGGTGTCTTGATTCTATTCTTCCATGCAGATTTATCATTGACATGAATATCATGCAAATTTTGCGGTAACAGTGGTGTTTTAACAGAATGGACTGTAGCATTCCATAAATTTTCCATGGGAGAAAGATTTTGCAATACTATTGAACACGAAATTTTGCGTATGGCTACGAGAAAACTCTTGAGATGAGCTCTTGAAATGGAGGATGGGGATGAGCGTTCAAAAAGAAGGGCCCACGGATTAATTAACTTCACCAATGCCCTTTGGGCAAAAAAAGTAGCTAAGATGAATACCAACGGTGATCGAGCATCATACGAAATCACACCGTATACCATTACACCCTACTGCCTGGATTCGTGACGAGTGACAACAAATCGATCAAAGTACTGCTGAACGCGTTGCCTCCACACACGGACACGGCTATTATCCTCACCAAGACAAAAGCAAGAATCAGCGCTAAAGATGCCCCGCTGCCATTCCGCATGGCTCCATGTTAATCCTTCGTAGCATTATTGTTGTCTCTGGAGACGTTTTTGTGGTATCAGGGTTATCTCCGTGAAAACAATCTAGAAGCATCCATCTGCTAATGGTACTGACACTTTCAGGATTATGCAGATAGGTCATCACTGTTCACATAATGTTCAGAATTGAGACAGTTCGTGTCCTTCGTGGTATCTGCTCAATTCTTCGATCTCTCCTATTTGTAGTCTGTGTAGCTCTGCTTGAGCTACACAAACTAATTCTATAGTGTATTGGAATTTCTAAATTTGCATTCACTTACCATGCTTCCAAATGGTGGGCCTTTTTTTTTGATGATAAATGCATAAAATCTCTCAGAGCATTATTTTTCAACATGTTCATGTTATGAATTTCAATTGCATTACTCTGAATTAAAAAAAGACGTTGTAAAAAGTATTATACTAGCGATTGGAAACCACATGACAATTTATGCATAATTTTTCTAAAAATATTATGAAGTTTCATTTTTATTAGTTACCCAAGGATCTATTATTTTAGGTGGGTCGCTTTGCGTACTAGATCACCTTTGGTATACCAGATCACTTTTCAATTTTTTATCGTTTGCTTCAATTTTAATTGCATTTTACATTTAGTTTAAATATATTCAATTTAATAATTTATCATTTGCTTTAATTTTAATATCGGAAGAGCTTACTATTGTCCATTTCTCTTTATGTTATCGTTTACTTTAATTCTTTTATTTAATTGAGTAATTAATTAATAATTAAAAAAGCTCACCTTGGGTGTCTAAATCTGATCTTTGTACAACTTCGCAAAAAACTTTTTTATTTTATTTTGTTTATCTTTAATTCACTTAACTATTTATTTATTTTGATTAATAAGATTTCATTCTGTTTCATTGTCTTAAATATCCTATTTCGATCTTTAAACTGCTTTGTTATATTGCAATTAAAAAATCTGAAATAGAATAAACTTCAAATGATATGTTCACTGTTTTTAAATTTATTCCATATAATTTCTAGGACTGATCAAGACAAAATTTGTTTATCTTCGTATCCCTCGTTTCAAGTATTCAGTGGCATAAAATGAATAAAATCTAAAATTAATTTAAGAACAGAGCGATGAACGATTATTTAGTATCATTCATTATGAAGGGCAATTCATAATGAATTATGAATTTTAATTGTAGAAATTCCTGTTTTGTATTTTTATTCGTCACTTCTGCAGTTTTGTCTTACAATTTATTTTATTATTGGTTTATTATTAGTTTCTTTTTTTTATTATACTCAACAACATAAGGCTTCACTTATCCGGAATAAAAAAAAAATGTAAGACTATAAATCAAAATATCATATCAAATAATATCAAAAGTTCATAATTTTTCTTTACGTTTGAATTAGCATTTGCTCCTTTAAGGAATAATATGTTTAATAAGCATAGTAGAGCATCAAAAATATGTATTCATTTTTCATAAATTGAGAAAATTTAAAACTTTAAATTTTCGAGATTTTTTTTTAATTTTAAAATGTCTATTTTCTTATTTGATGATAATGCATTTATTTTTCACATTTTTAAAACCTTTTTAAATAAACCATTCTATAACCTTATGTATATATTACGTCCGTCACAATGTTTAAATTAGACTTTTCGTACGACGAAAACTTTAAATCAGTTTTGCGCCATGATTGTTTTTTTTAAGATTCTTCTTCTTTCAAAATGATAAAATTTGTTTTTAAAAATGAGATGGGAACTTAAAAAATATTTTTAGTTATTCTGAATAATATGTGTAGCAAAATCATGCATAGAATTAGGCCTAAATTTGTAGATAGTTTTTGATAATTGTAAATTTTTATTGTTTATCTGAAGAAATCAAAATAAATATTTATAGAAAATTAAATAAAAACCCTGAGAAAAACTCCATTCTTAGTTATATACAGAATAATACGATAATCTTCTAGAAAAAAAATGGGACAAAAAATAATTATAAAAGCCTTACAAATTTGAAAATACGCAATTTCTTATAACTCTAAAATTAAGAAAGCTATGATCCACGTCCCATGCAAAATTGCTGAATTCAGGCTTTTAATTCAAGTGGGATATAATACAATAAAAATTTAATCGTGTTATTAAGAATAAAAGAAAATGTGAATTTGGAACCTCATCGCCTTCCAAATAGTTTAAAAGTACTTCATAGTAGTTTAAAATTATCTTCAACTGAAAATTATATTCGGAAAATATCTTCGGAAAGACATTTTCAGAGTTTTAATTATTTGCCAATTTCCAAATGGGCGCGCACGCGCGCCTGGTGTTGTTTTCGTCGATTCGTGGGTTCTCAAGCCTTGATGCCACTTGAGGCCTTTTGTGTAGCGGAATTGATACATGTTAAATTTGATCAAAGTCCCTAGTCCTTCCGTTGGAGTGGTGCGAAAGTTTTGAGAGATAGGTACTCAGGTGTTGTCCCCTTTACTTAATAGAGGCTCAAAATTGTAAAGTCCGTCACCAATGGCCCTCGTGTTGCTTCTCTGTGCGAAGTTAATAAAAAAACAATCACATTACCTTCTTCAAACACATATACACGTAGTAGAATATAATGCTGAAATGAAAGAAAAAAAAACCAGGAGAGAAAACATATTACACCACCAAAAACCTATATAGAGCTCTTACATCCTAGTATTACTCCTTGGCGCACGTTGGGCTAAATAAATATACCCGGCCAATTACCGCCAAGGCCTTATCATGTCTTGAGCTCAGTAATGGGTTTAAGTATTGTTTTAGGAAGAGGGGGAGACGATCAATTCTATTTCCTTTGTTCTTTTGTTTACTCTCGAAGAATCCAGAAGAAGGAAAATAAAAATGGTTGTTGAAAGAAGTGCGATTTTTTGGCTGAATGTTTCTCGAAGGCACTGGATTGAAAAATTTGTGAATAACTTTTCATTACCGGGAAAGAAGTTGTTGCAACTCGAGCGGAAATTTTAAAACATTGAGATAAAATAGTCTTTATCTATTTTTTCATTTAAAAATGTTAACAATATTACTTTGTTTTGTTTGGAAAATCTGCTCACTGGAATATAATCGTATTTAATACACGATTCTGAGAAAATAGTTTCGGAATAGTATTAAAAGTAATTTGGTTCAAGAAAATAAAACCCATTTTTGGTGTACTTCAATGATGAAAATTTGGATTTTTGAGTTAGCAACTTTCATGATCATATCTCACATCTCAAATGTATCTTAAACTCTTGATGTATGGTTAATGAAATGTGCACTTGGATTAAAGGAATGAAGTTTTAAAAAATACATGTGTTCAATTGTATTTTTTAAATTTATTGACAATTCAATTAGACTTAATATTGAAAGACTGAAACCCCAATTTTTATAATCTTTCCCAGTATGAAATGTTTTAAAAACGTAAAGATTAGCAAAACATTTCCGTGGTATATTGAATAGTACTTTGTGTAATTCTTCCTTGATGAATCTTTCTATTAGAATGTATTTTACAATCTTTGTAATACCAGAGCGTAAAATGTGAAATGTTCCGTTAATCGAATTTTCTGATCAAATATCGACCATGTGGTTGCCTTTACATTCTAAAATTCTTCCAATTGAGTTAACTCCTTTCTTTAAATATTTTTTATGATTTAAGGGTGCTTCGTATTTTTCTTCATATGTTTCATTGTACAGAAGTTAAACATTAACTTAAAACCTTAAGCCCTCATACAACCGTTTAGCTACAGTTTGCAACACTCGATGATGTGAGGCTGAAAACTCACGTACGTACCTATTTTAAACTATAAAAATGACTCATTTACCTTTATACTCGTATGTAAGGGGTAACTAACATGTTTCGGTTGGAGAGTTTTTCGATTATTTTAAAATTGTTTCCTGTGTCCACAGTATAACCTTTCGAAAGTTAAGGGTTAATTTTTGAGAGACGAATTTTCAATTATGGAAGAATCATTAGAAATATCTTTTAACAATCGAAGAAAAAGTAGAGAGGGTTTTTTTCAAATATCAATGATGCCATTCAGTGAAATTTTATCAAAGCTAATCTCAAGATTTTAAAATTGTAAGCAAAAATACGAGGTGTATTAATAAAATAAAGAGACAGGAAGTCGTTCCATACGACACTGTAGATTTCCCGTTTAGAGAGAAGGTTGTACTAACATACTATTATGGAGGCTTCTTTTCTTCAATTAATTTATTATCTAAATCTATTTACATATTAGTGTGTTTATAATTAATGCAAAATGATCTGAATATATAGGGAGAGAAAAGAAGTCCCGACCATGAATAAGAATAGAAACTGAAGAATAAGAACTAAATGACGATAATAAGAACATCATTTGGTGCATTCATTTAGTTTATGGAATAAACAGGATTAAAATTAACAATTACATACATGAAGGAGGAAGATTGTGGTGTCCTAAACGATAAGGTTAAATTCATATCTTTACTTAAAGAAGTTAGTGTAAGTGTTTGTATGACTTGCGAATGTGATCTGAGCGTGAATGCACCCGTGTGCATGTGCCAAATTTTGATAAGTTTCTTATTTAAATGTGAAGCCGAGAGTGATGCAGGGTATCCACAAAGTGAGAGAAAGCGTCCTTTCCTCCTGAAAATGTAATTCATATTTCTAAACGTAAAGTGTACAATGACTCTCAAATGATCTTTCATTTGTTAATAAAAAGAGTACAAGAGGAACTCTCAAAAATTAAAATCTACAGTTCCATGACCGAGAAAAAAACCACTTATCAATATTATGTACCTGTGGTTCGAGTTAGAACTGTAAACACGCAGATGCTCTTAAGATATTTTTTGTAAACTCTTTTTTGGTGAGTTCTGAAAGTCAATGGCTTCAATTTCGAACATCGTAAAACCATTCCAATTTGCTTAAGACTTGAGCTCAGTGCAGACATAATTAAAATTTTTATGAATATTGTAGCACGGTTTATTCGCTTAATAGAAAATACAAGACTATAATATATAATAAAATAACTTATGTATGAAATTTAGAGTATTATAGTTTGTTGTTATTGTTAATACAGTCATATGTTCGGGATCATCTCAATATAAAAACTAAGTATTGAATAACATTAATTGACTTTTCCTTTAGAAAGAATTCTAATTCACGCCAATGAATTACTTTTATTATAAGTCCCTGCGATTATCTTAGTTAAAATTTCTAATCTAAATAAGTTATTCACTCATTCTCATTCAATTATATCAGAATAACAACAGTTTGCGTTCGCGTTTGCTTGAAATTTCTTTTATTATAAATTTACCATTGTTCATCTTATTAACGACCTTTTTATTTTATATGATTATTATACTATATTAATAGTCTATATAAATAATTAATTAATATTATTATTTTTAAAGAATAATAATTTTATAATAACAATATTGTTATTGTAATATTGAAATATTCTTGTATACTAGAGGAATTTTAAAGGAATGGGTTCAGGAAATATATTTTGGAAGTCAATTTCTAAACTGTTCTCATATCTATTATCAAGAAACGTTCTTAAAAATAAGAATTTAAAAAA
The DNA here is from genome assembly GCA_019974015.1 of Nephila pilipes. NCBI lineage: Eukaryota > Metazoa > Arthropoda > Arachnida > Araneae > Nephilidae > Nephila > Nephila pilipes. Next base: position 336,949 of record BMAW01033159.1, read on the forward strand.
GAAAAATAGTATATCAGTATGAGCAAACATTTTTACAGAAGGAGCACTGCCTGACCTGGCCCACAAATCCCTTGATCGCAAATTGCAGTTGGTGACTTTTCAACTCAAGAAAAGATAAAATACCCGACATAACGGGGATAAACAAAAAATCGTTTTTGAGACGCATGCTCTAAAAGTTTGGTGCTAACAAAAGGTCAACCATTTTAATATTTTTGTTTATCTTTTTTTGGATTTGAGAATGCCTAAATTGGATATGAATCGCTCTTTTTCGGAAAGAGAAATACTCCAGCGAGGAGTTTTTCATGAGATTATTTTCAATATCTCCTTAGGTCAGCAATGTGTTAGTTAAACGTTCAAACATTTCTTATTGATTAATTTTTGGGAGTTATAAAGATTTTATTTCATATATAATTTATACCGTAATAATTAAAAATAATGCCGTAAGAATGTAAACATAACGCAGAAAATTCCAATCGATGTTGGAACTTATATAATCACTCAATTTATATTAAAACTGTAACTGTTTAGTATAAATTGAGGTCATAATCGTCATGGTCCACGAATACCGCGAGTTATAGGGGTCTAATTGTATTTCGAAGGAGGCAATGTGAAATTATTATTTTAATTGAATAAAAATTGTATATATAGAAAAATAAATCTTCCAACTTTATTTACATACCTCGTATGTTATTACTGGATTTATCCCTTCCCAGTCGCATTCAAAGAAACTGTTCTGGTTTAAGTAGGGTATCAGGTACTCCTTGACGATTGGCAACTTTTGGATACGAAAACGATTTAAATGTGGTGATTTAGGTTATGGTAACCTTAAATTTTGGTTAACTTTACATTTGCAATATCTTCATGATGTCACTGTTTACGTAGTGCTACTTTGGCAACCTTTCTCCTAACTCGCCAAGTTTTCGCCACAATCACCAAGGGGTACCGGATATTGAACTTTAACTAGGAGTAATTCTAATTAGGAATAATTCCTTTTTCCTTTTTTGAAGAGTTCAAAAAAACGAGGATAAAGAGAAAGAATTATAGAGGGAGATTGAATGATATTTCACCTTTTAAAATTAAATAAACAAAGGGGGAAATTGCATTTTTGTTTAATTAAAAGGTATTTTTACTACTTTGTTTAAGAATCAAATATTTTGCAGTTGGGGTAACTGGTGTTTACTTTAAATATTCTAAATATTCATAGACAATTGAAGAAAACATGAAATTAATATTTTAAGTATTTAAAAAGAAGTTAAAGTTTTCTTTTCTTGTAAGACATATGTTTTCAAAAGTTAAAAATAGATTAATAAACATTTTTTTTTACTTTCAAAGTCAAAAGAAATTGATTTCAATTAATGTGAAACTATAACATAAACTTTTTTCCAATGTGTTTCAGTTAATAAAAATAACTAAGTTTACTATCCCTCATATTTAAATTCTAAACATAAACATTTAATGACGTGTTAATTCATTATTTCAATGCAAAACATAAGACACAAATAGTTTTGATTAGAAAAATTTTGGCAAGTATTTTATTCAAAAGTAAAAGCATTAACGTCAAAGATTTTCAGCATTATTTTATTCACCCTGACTTGCTTTAAAGTTGAATCAGAATATTTTTAAAAGTTGGTTTCTAACAGTTAAGATTCTTCGAAGAACTTTTTCTACATTTTACTATATTTCTTCTTTTAAACTTTTTTTTATCATTTTACGCATTTCTTGAATGGTTTTTTTTAGTTGGAAAAAAATGTGCAAAAAATAAACACCAGGTAATACTATCAAATTGCAAAAAAATCCTACTTTTCTGCCTAAAATGAAAGTAGAAAATCTCAGAAAAGGAATTAAACGTCAGTCAAACTGTAGAGTAGGAATACTTCGATGTCAGTCAATCTAAATGGTGTGTCTCATACGTACTTTTTAATATCAATTCAGTCAATATACAGTAGTGTTGTGTGAGAGTAATATATTATGAAGTAGAGTTTTTTATAATTAACTTACGTTCTTATATTTTTGTTCCATAGTATTTATAGTTTTTTGTTTTGTTTCCAAAAGCTATGTTTAAAGATAACCTGTATCCCGAAATGCCTCCTTGCCGATGCAGTAGCCGAATTGTCATGATAACAAACCCATTCCCAGTGTTGTTTCCATCGAGTCCTCATGCAATTAAATATCCGCCGTGTACAAAAGGTGATGCACGTAAAGTTCGTCTAGGCTTCCTTTGGTGCGGTAAGAAAATTTGGAAATGGGTGATTATGATTGCTTATTAACTTCACACTGAGAAAGAACATGATGCGAGGGCTATTAGTTAAGGACCTTCTAATTTTGAATCTTGGTCAAGTGATGTGGACAACATCTGAGCCGACACCTCCATCCTCCTTCTCCAAATTTCTCCTCCACGCTAAAGGGGGAGTGGGGTATGTGTGAATTTATTTCGAACTGTTTTATAAGATATCGTTGGTTGAGTTACCTTATTAATGGATTAAATATATGTACATTGTGAAGACAAAGGGAATTTTCCCGCACAGTAATGGTTATTTAACAGCTCTGATTACGCGCTATGATCACATTTAATAAGTCGAAAAAATATATGTGAAACTATATTTACATATATCATAGTTTTGCTTTCACCAAGAATGAATTTAATTTCCAAAATAATATTGTAATAAAAAAATTCTAATAAAAAATAAAAAAAAAAGGTCTTCTGAAACGCCCCCTATGCAATAATATTGAGAGTTCCGATGTAACTGACACTTCAATCTCCTCCTTTCAGTATCTGTCCTTTCATCTTCATAATTTGAATTGGGAAATAAAAAAATAGTTTGGGGGTAAACATCAGGTGAATATAAGGAATAATTGGAACGCAATCCGCCATCTCTCCAAAATATGTTGCAAGCGGCTAGGCTTATGAGACGGTGCATTATAGAGCA
>BMAW01033159.1:339885-358140 GCA_019974015.1 Nephila pilipes
AATATGTTGCAAGCGGCTAGGCTTATGAGACGGTGCATTATAGAGCAAGAGGCAACAAGTTCAACATTTTTGTCATTTCGATTCAGACATGGACGACTTGATCGAATCTATCATCGTCTTCAGTTGAGTCTCTTCCCCACCTTTAAACTTTTAATACAATACCACTCAGATATCCGGGAGCTACTCATAACATCGTCGCTATACGCAGATTTAATCATGGAACACATTTCTTCAGCTGATTTTTCCAATTAAAAACAAAATTTGATGTTCTTTCGTTGCTCCATTTTTCATTACGACGCACACATACGCGTTTTGCAAAAGAAAACTACCAAGTCGAAACAAGTCAGAAATGAATGCCACAATTGATACTGGGAGCGACAGTTGGTTGTTACATTATCCCTTCGGTTTCATAGATATAGCATTACTTGTACTTTTTTACGAGTGGACGTCCTGAAACTTTTTGAATATAATGCGTATTTTACAAATTTGACAATATTATTTATTTAATGAAACAAGTGTTTGAGGGATAAAAGAAACGTATTAAATTCTGAACATTAAATACATAACGGTATCAAAAGTAACAATAATGCGAAAATTTAAGATCTTTCATGTATATTAATTATTTTAGAGAAAAACAATGTTAACCTAATTATAACCTCACAATCCCCTCACTTGTAACTGTGAGTATATAATAAGAACAACCTTTCAGGGGCTTATTTTCTTTAGGCAAGCATTGAATAATTACCTCGATTGATAATTTCCGCTATTATGGTATTTACTTTCTATGGTAAAAGCGGATGACACATCCTCCCTGAACTTTCTAGTCATAATCCTCTGTTTCCGACACTTCTTTTGTGTGTTTGTCAATCAATTTCTATTTTTTTTTTTTTTTTTCTTTTTTCAGCTTAAGTTATAAATTAAACTATTTTTTCGAGCAGCGTTGCCAAGTTGGGCTCTTGTGCCATAAACACTTATTATTACTCAATAAGAACATCAAGCATTTTTTTCCGTTGTGTCTCTATAAAAATGAAAATGATATCACTATTGTTCGTTTCTTATTTAAGATAATATCAATATTGATTAACCTTCTGTCGTATGCGCTGCAGCGAATAAATCATCTTACTTCAATTAAGGAAGTTAGTAAATGTTTTTTTTTTCCAATCTGTAACATTCGACGGATTTAATATATCTGTTATCATTCATTATTGTACAAATATAGGCGATTTCTTTGTCATGAGTATCAGCAAAACTATGCGTGCAAGCATGTCTATGCATTTTATTCTATTTAGCAAAAACATCGTCGTAATACTACAATGTCTTTCCATCAAAATAACGCTTTAAGCATTTATTCAAAGTTTTAAGAAATGCTTAATCACTCAATACAGCTCAAAAATGGTTTTAACTGTTTCTATTTATCCATTGAAATAGAAACATTTAAAAAGTCAAACATAAAAGAAAACTGAGTGGATAAAGAATCTGGAGTCTTCTTCCAAACCATTTCCTTTTCCACAAAAAAGGAAACCACTTCCTAAATAATGTCCGAAAAAGAATTTTGTGAAACTTATAAGCTATAAAATCGTATCAGCTACACAAAATTCTTCCTTTACTCTTTCTCCAGTGTACCCCCTCTCATCCACTCCTATTGAGAAAGAATACGCCGAAAAAAATAGGTAGAAATCCGAATAGGTACACATTTTTTGTTTCTTTCTTACTTCCTGTAGAAGCAAATTTGATATCTTATAGCGAACTTATGTCTCCACATATGTTATATATGAATCATGAGGGCGATAGAGAGGGCAGGATGAGCGGACCTACTCATATCGTCCCTAGAAAGTGAAACTAATACAGTGAGCCCCGTAAATACGAAGTTCAGTAGCAAGCAATTTTACATTGCTTTACTCGTGATTTTACATTGCTCGATCGAGAAGCAATTGCCAGTGATTTTAGTTCATTTTTATTAACGTCGCACTAGAAGCAACACGAGGGCTATTGGTGACGGACCTCCTAATTTTGAATCTCGGTGAAGTGACGAGGACGAGACCTCTCTCTCCTAGCTTCCCCACCATGCCAACGGGAGGACTTTGGGCCCCGACAGATTTAACGGGCATCCTCCTCGACTACACGGCGAGTCTTTAGCGGCCAAGGCTCGAACCCGCGACTGAACGAAGGCCGCTGGCCACGAATCCGAAACCATGACCACTAGGCTACTACGGCCACAATTGCTAGTGATAACACCTTTAGACATTACAATTTTTTTTTATTTTTGTCTGTGTATTAATTTTTGTTTGTGTATTTGTTTCTTTTTTGTGATATTCAGATTAATCCATTGATCGAATGACTAAACGAATAGACATTGATACTTTTCCTTTTTATTTTATATATGAATCCCCATTTCTCGAAAATGAAATGTTCCTGTTTGAATTATTATTATTATTAATATTATTATTATTATTTGTCAGAGATTATTTTCAAGATCATGGCTGAAGCTGCCCGTTCAATCATTTTGAATTGTTTAAATTTATGAGATGAAGCGATTTAGTTACCATGAGATTTAGTAAATGAATATAAATATCTTAGGTATTTAGGACATATTTGCAATAATAGTTCTAAATATTGCTTTTTTTCACTAAGTTTTCTTTTATAAGTGTTATGTTACTTTGTAGATTTTTGGTTTTTAGTTTTAAGTTAAAGATTTTGCTTGTTTAATTAATTATAATAAATTTTATTTGACTTGTATTAATTTTACTTTGTTTTTAATGACTTTTTTATTTATGATGCTTTTTAGATATTAAAATCATTATGATTGATATGATTAGGTAATTAGTTTGCTATATGATGTGATATTTTGTGAATTAGGCTATGTTATTTTTATTTATATATATATATATATATATATATATATATATATATATATATATATAATTTTAGCATATATTTAAATTCATATAAAAAACAAAACATTAATACTAAAAAGTTAAAATTAATAAATATCAAAATTATAGGATTGAAAAAATTAACAAATTAAAATAAACATATAGTAAAAGAAATTTTTAAAAACACAAAGACGTTAAAAGGTAAAAATATAATATCTCAAATTTAATGCTTACAAAACTATTATAATGTAAAAAAAGTCATTAAATTGCTGAAAAGAAAATGTAACATAGAAATTAAAGTATTAATAAATAATAATTATAAAATGAAACCCGTAAATTAAAAAAGCTACAACAAATCTCAATACATTAATACCTTTTCATGACATACAAAGCATATCTCAAGGAAATATATACACACATATACGCACACACACGCAAAGAAACACACACATTCATACATTAATGCAAACACATTCAAGAATAAACTTTGGGAAAGACTAAAATGGAATGAAAGAAACTTTGAGTTCATTTCAAGTGAGGAAAATAAAATATAGCATTTCAGTCAATTTTTATAGATGACACACTAAAGCAAATTGTAACGGTGTTTTTTGTAAGTGTGTGCCTTGAGAAAGATATATTGCTTAAAATAAAATTCCTCAAAATGTGTCTGCGCAATAGGAAAAGGAACTAATATTCTTTTTTATATTTCCTTTCAATTCAGGATTATTATTTGAACGAGTGTTATTTCGTTCCCTTTTATTACTTAAAGTAACATCTCTTCGCTCAAAAAAATTTAATTGATGAGTTATTTCTACTAGTAAGAGAAACTATTATCTTTATTTACTTTTGAAATACGCTAAATCTGATAGAAGAAATGTAGAATATCTTTATAATAATATAGCATATTTCTGATATAAATTTGAAATGCTTTTGAAAATGAAATTGTATCTTGAATAAAATTCGCTATGAATAATATTATTGCTTGAGATTTTACAGTTTTATTCAGTCATGACCAATCTTTCCTTTTGTTTTTGAATTTGGTTCTAAATTTCATAAAATAAATTATGCACAGACAAACTAGAAGATAATAAAAATCTGTTTGAAGAATTTCTGTACGTTTGAAGCCATCAATACGGTACAAATTTCAAAAACCTGCTTACAGTAATTTTTATTTTAATTTTAATGGCTTTATTTCATATTTCTTATAACCAAGATATAATTTTGAATTACCTAAAGTACCCAATATTGCATGGACTTTGCGCAAGTTGAAATGGATTCATTTAGGGGGGGGGGTGTGATTTTTTCTAAATGTCGATTGCAGTGATTTTACTTTTATTTTTATTCAAAGTGAACAGTGCAAACTTTTATCAAGCTCGAATATAACTATATTTCCATGTTCGTATACATATTTAATCACTGCTACTATAATAAATTGAACTATCCTCTAAAATTTACCTCAAAAGCATCTTCTAATATTTCTTTTCGACAACAGTAGAAACTTTCGATACACCTATTAAATTTTAAGAAATTAAACTTTTCTTTATTCCAAACAGATTATGCGTTAAAATATATTCTAATTAATTATCTTGTGGTTTGAGAAATAAAATATTTTAAATCCTTCGTTATTTCAGTATTGCTGTTGAAATGTATGCTTGTTGCTGCGTTAGCCCAATGGTCATGGTCGCCAACGCACGATCGGCATCGTGTCCATCGAGTCGTAGGTCCCAGTCTTGAGATCATTAAATATTCGCAATGTAGCGGTCTGTTAAATCTGTCATTAGATGACATTTCATTACAATTAAGTTATTACTATTATCAGAAACTCTCTCAAATATGTTGCATTATATTCATTACCATTGTACCGTTTGAAGATAATTTTAAACGGTGTTAAGTAATAGGTAAATTCTTATTTTAAGTCAAAAATATTTAATACGGTCATGTACAACTTTTTACATGTTTTTTGTGACAGGAGATACCAAGACAACCTTCTTGGGTGGGAACCGCTCGGGGATTGACGCTCTTTGAGGACCATCGACTTCCAACGACTTCTCGTCTGCGAATCTTCCTAATCCCTTCACAACCTGCCGAAATAATTACGATCTCCAACTGTTGACATCTTGGAGATCACGTGTGGCTCGGACAGTCCAGATGCTGAAAACATTGTGGTATTTATGAATTTGATAAGACAAAGATGGGAGTCGTTATGCCACAGACGATACATCATCCATGATACTTATGTCAGTTTTTAAAATCCTTTGCAATCCCTTTCAAACCATTTCACTTCTATACCCAGCTGCAAAGTTCACTAATGGCTGGCTTCCCAACTTTCCTCGTTGGTGTTAGATTGGAGTCAACTCTTGTTTTGTTTCTCCTTCGTTAGTGTCTTGAAGAATTTATTGATACTGACATCCTGATTGAAATAGGTCTGAGAGGACACCAAACTGGTTAACCGCTGGTTGGGTTTCTGATATTTTTTTGCCAACCATATGTTGGTTTGAGGCTTGCGTTGTTGCAAGTTATGAAGATTTGAGTATCAAGCAATTGAGAAATTGTTTCCTGTCTATAATTCTATTCCCGTTAGGAAACGTATTATTATTAGGAAAGGGTTAGATTTCGTACTTTTCCAGCTGAAAAGTTATTATTGCTGGATAGATAGCCTTGCAGACCAGGAGAGAATAGTTACTCCAGGCAGTAATTCTGAATAGGTAGGGGTGACATTGATTGCAGACATGGCGACAAAGCTGATCGCTAAATATCGTTCACTTTGGCGACAAACCTAAAAGTCTCGAGAATAGATCCAAAAGTATTAGAATCATTTTTGAGATATATATGAGCTGCTGTATGTAGAGTAAGTCATGTAGTCTTTCTTGATACATGACTGCGTATTTTCAAATGCTACTTTCGATTGCGTCAGCTGAGAATTAGTTCTAAATTGTAAATTTAAATGTTTGTGTTAATTTCTTCTCCTTGAAAAAAAAAGATTATTTTATTAATTAAGGAGTCTCAGGAAACAAATTTTAAATTTTATTCCATGATTCTCATTGTTTAATAACGCCACACTGTGAAGAGACACGAGGGCTATTGGCAACAGACTTCATTGTTTTGAACCTCGGTCAATTGACGAGAACAAGGGGTTGAGGTCTTGATCAATTCCTCCCGTTGAAGTGGTGAAAAAGTTTGGAGAGGAAACTGCTAGCTCAAGTGTTGTCCTCATCACTTGACCGATGTTTCAAAATTAAGAGGTTCACCGACAGTAGCACTCGTGTTGTTTTTGAGTGGGACGTTAATAAACAGTCAATTATCATAAACTTCTTTTATTTCTTTATTACTTTAGAAGCATTTTAAAACTGATTAGTTTTAATATGCAGCTATTCTTATGTCATGATTTTATAAATATTTATTTTACCGCGTTGGGAAGATAATTTAAAAAAAAAAACATCCGTTTTTTCCTTCTCCTTTAATAGAAGAGACCGTGGTAGCCTAATGGTCATGGTCGCAAACTCACGTTTTCGATTAGTCCTGTGTTCGAGCTCTGATGCCACTAAAGATCCACCATGTAGCAGAGACTGATGCACGTAAAATCGGTCGAGGCTCAAAGTATTCCAGTTGAGTGGAAAGAAAAGGAAGGGAAAGGGAGTGATAGATCTGATGTTGCTCTCGTCACTTGACAGAAGTTCAAATTTACGAGATCCGTCACCAATTGCACTCGTGTGGCTTCCAGTGCGAAGTTTATAAAACCAATCAATCATCTAAATTATAACATAACTTGCTTAACAATTAAACAAAAATACTTCGAGGGGAATCTGCATTAAAGGAAAAGAAGTTAAAGATTCCGTGAAGTTTGAGACTATAGTAATTTATTTTTGAAATCATTTTGGTAATCTTCCACAGTATTAATACGTTATATTTGTTGTGGGTCGCATGTGGCTAACGGGCTGCGAGTTTCACGTGCTTTTTTAGTGTACATCATTCAGAAAAATTTAAGCGTATTTGAGAGCTTCTTTGTAGATTACGATGTAAAAACATTTAAAAACATTTCCTTTTTATGGTTATTATTCATAATGTCTAATGATGTATTAATTAATAAGGACAAACGAAGGCAATTATCCTCTTTTAAAATAATTTTTCCAGATAAAGATATTACGATGTATTTTATCTTCTGTAAGCAAAAAAAAAAGACCTAAACAATTTTGATAGATTAATTTTTTATCCAAATATTCTTCAAAAGTAATAGTTCATCGGGGATTAATTTTGAATATATCACAGAGATTATTTCAATAGAATATGTATTTCAGGTTCACAAAATATATTCTAGATCACTTATCCAGGGGTAAATATTACAAATTATATTCCCTGTAAATTAAATTTGTGCAATCAAAGGCTTGAAGCGGAAAATCGTACTGCTGAATATCTGTATGCTTAGAATCTCTTCTGTTCTATTATTTGTTCAGTAAAATACAGTATATATTTTCAGGAAATCTCTAAAATTTCAAAGAATTTTCTAGAATACAAAATCTCATTGGGTTTTTCCATCATATTTTGATAGTTATTAGTATAAATCAGCAATTCCCAAATATTTTCAACTCATTTCGTCCTTTTTGAGTTCAGACTCAGCGAGAATCCAATGAAATATCTAAAGCTCACTAACCATTGTGATGACGAGGCGACGCCCTAATAAAACCACAAAGGACGTGCTGAGACCGTTAAGGAGAAAAACAGGTTGGGGAAATCGAACGGAAAAAAGAATTGAACTGGTAACGAAGGTCCTGGACAATTGAAGACGAAGTTGTTTTTGTTTCGAATGGAGTTTTCGCAGTTGAAATGTGCATTCAGCTTCCAGAGCATCTTTAAATTATCATTACATGATTTACTAAAGTGTGAAATATTTCTTTAAAATAAATTGCATTGTTAAGATATCAATCACGTAATTAACCATTCCTAATATAGATGGCAGCACTGAGTCGCCTCTCGATGCTGCTGTGATACGGTTGGCTGGAAGAAAAGAGTTCCGAAGATTGGCTATCCGTTGGGACCAGAGAGAAACATTGGGTGTGGCAGATAGTAGTAGAACTGTGATGTTTTTCCTTCGATGCTCTTGTGTTGAGCGTGTGTGATGGGTTTACCTTAACTGTTCAAAATGTTTTATGTGTTCTGTAATATCCGTCTTCTTGTGCTGTTCTGTGACGTCGTGTAGTAATAAATTAAATTTTAAAGAATGAAGAATATTTTTATTTCGAGTTGAAACTGTAACAGTATTATTTTTGGATCGTGGTCTTCTTTGTATCCAGAATTTTCCGTTAGTCAAACGAAGGTATTTTTACTGACTATTTCATGGTACCGTACCCTATATCAAAGCATGAAAATTTATTAAAATATTAATATAAACAAAACAGGTGTACAACAGAGAAAAATAATTGTAATTAACACTTAATGAACCTCTCAGATAGCCGTATTATTGAGCAAATTCAATATTAAAAATATATAGTAAAAAAAATTCAATATATAGATTTGCCAATGAGGATAAATTTAATACATTATTTTATAATTTGTACCTTTAGAATATAGAAACTTGGAAAAGTTTAATTTTGAAACTTTATTTCTGGATAAAATTTGAAATCAATGGCCAAAATCTTATTTCAAGAAATAAATAAATATCTTGTTTACAGAACCTTTTTCTCTTAAAAACAATTTTTCCTTTAATATTTTTTATCGAACAGAAATCCCATTCTTTTTTAATTTTCCAACTAATGGAATAAATTTCTATCATTAAATTACTGACATTGACTCTACAAGTCCTCTAAAATCTCCTGAAGAAATACTCAGCCTTGCCTGCCTCCACAGTCGTAAATAATTGCGAAAGTGTTACCGTTGAAGGATTTTATGAGCGAACTGATTTTGCGAACTTGGCGAACTGATTCCCATTTTACTGATTTTAAGAGCTAATTTTAATGATATAAGAAAAAACTTTAACCGGTTCTAATACACCCCAATACAAACAGTTTTCATTAAATAGCGCATGATCTAAAATAGAACGCAAGCACGTTAGTGTATTTGAAAGCAACCTCTCTGAAAATGTTAAAACAACACTCTTGTTGTGATTTATCGGGAAAAAAAGTACACCATGCATGCGAATTCCAAGAAAAAAGAAGAAACAGTAAGTAGTTTTTGTACGACAAACATCAGACCAGGAAACGAGAGAAAAATCCGCTTTGCAGAGCTTCCAATGAAAGTCGATATGTTTTTCGATCTTCTGTGTTGAAAACTCTCCTCGTACATTCGGGCTGCCTCTATGGAACTTCCGTTTGCAGCTACGTAAATAAAAGGCGCATCTTTTTCTTTCAGTACAACTGAAGTGAGTCATTATCTCTTACGTTTCCACTGTTGGAATGATTGCAGCTGGAGTAACTTCACAGGGCTTGCGCTTAGACCTTTTATTCACTGCGACCCAGATATGTCTATGGCTTCTTCCATTCCAGATTACATTTGCATTATGGTATTTTTTTTTCTCCCGATAAATCGTAACCGGTATGCAGTTTTAACGTTTGAGGGGTGGCCGCTTCCGAACACGTTAGCCAGTTTTAGTTCCCTTTTAGACCATCATTCTTTATAGAAAATTTTTTGTATTTGAGTGTACTAAAACCTGTTAAGAATCCCCCCAAATTTTCCGAATAACTCTGTATATTTTTTTTTCCAAAAAAGTAGAGCCTTTTTCCCATCCAAACTTTTTAAATGATTTGAAAATTGTCATATGTAATTTTTATCCTGATACAAAAGTATTTTTGATTCATTTAAGATATATTGCGAGCGATTTTCAACAAGTAACATAGAAGATGACGGCAATGTTATATAAGATGCATCAAAATGGTGACTTTTATCTTTCTCTTTATGCATTCTTCGGTAAAATATCAACTTTTAAAATCTCTCTGACGGATTGTAAAACAACAAATTCGGTAGAAATCCCTTCTTTAAAAGTGTAGACGAGTCATTTAAAAAGCAAAACTATTGCAGCAGACGCTTCAAGTAAAATTAAACATAAGCATCTCCTCGAAATAATGGCATAAAAACATCTGTGTGGATTCAAATATCTAAATCTTGCAATCGTTCTGCTTCTCTGTATCAAAAAATATACTTTCAGAATCAATATTGAAAAAATGTTTAATTCTGAAACAATATTAGTAGGATTTGTCTTGTTTTGCGAAATAAGAACAATGTTGAAAGCTTTTATCTTTATTTAGCTATTTAAAAGAAATCCTTATGCCTTGCAGTTGTCTGCGCAATTAATTAATTTAACTGCTTTCAATAATTTAATGCAAAAATGTTTTAAAAAATATTTGAAGTTAATTAGCTTGAATATCCTCTTAATACATTTATTTAATTTTTTTTTTCAAAAATAATTAATTTACAATTGTAAAATGTTTTTAACACCAAACGTTTTTTTTTCTCCTATTCTAAAACACTGTGTAAATTAAAGTTGTAAGAATAACATTATGAAAGCGAATGAATTTTTGAAAGGTAGGTTTTAGGTTTTTCAATTCTTTAGAAATTCAAAGATCCTCCGGCATAGAATAGTAATTGTTTTTGACGATTAAAAATGTAATTTTAATGATTTTATTTCAAGATTCTAACAATTGTTCTCACACTCTTTTTCCTCGAAAGCATTCAAGTTGAATAAGGCAAGGAAACATTTCTACTTCAATTCGAATTCAAATAAGTTGCATCAACTCCTACTGCTCGAAACGCTCCATCTTAGGGAGATGTATTAATGTCAGCCATAGATAAAAGTATTAGGCACCCTTTAAAAATCACCTGTTTGTAGAATACTATTTATTTTGAGAATATATAAATTATTATGAAAAAACTCATTTTTTTATTTACAAAAATCAAATTTTACTGAACGCTCTTTACTCTTAATAACAGCATTAATTTTTTTGTGGAATGGTCCTCCTTATTTTTCTGCATTCGTCTTTGGTTACTTGCTGCATTCTTATTGAAAGATGTCTTTAATGTATCCCTTAAAGTAATTGGATTCCCTTCGACCTTGCGTATGAGAATGCTCCAGAGGTATTCCATATGGTTGAGATCCAGGGTCTATGAATGCCACTCCAGGAGATCTACACTGTTATCTTTAGTGATGGTGGAACTAATGGCACAAAAGGCACATATAACGAAACTGCTAAAACAGTTATTGATTGCTTATTAATGTCGCAATGAGAAGCAAAGGAGTGCTATTGGTGAAGGATCTCGTAATTTGGAATCTCAGTCAAATGATGAGGACGACACTTGAATGGTATCTCCCATACCAAACTTCCCCAACACGCTAACGGGAAGACTTGGGACCTCGACCAGATTTAACGTGCATTATCACCGCTACACGGCAGGTCTTTTTCAGTGGCATCAGAGCTTGAACCCATGATTCGACAAAAACTGTCAACCACGAATCCTCGATCATGATCACTAGGTGACAATTGCCCCGCTGCACCGGAAAAAGTGTAACTGTAATCTAGACGTTTGTAAAAACAGGGGAAAGAGATAAAAATTGTTTGATAAGAAAGAGAGACTCGAAAATAAGAAAGATCGGTGGGGTATCCAGGGAAGAGTGAGTTTTCCGTTTGCTTACCACAGACAGTAAATACCATAGGAAAGAAAAAATATCTCTAGGGTGCCTCGTATGATTCCAGTACCTGCCTAAAGACTTTGGAAGTATTTTGCACCTCACGTTTTAAATATTTCACAGCTTTTGCGACCTCGACTTAGGTCTTGCCTGTTGAAAATAATTGTACTTTTGTAACGTGTAAACATTTTACTTTTAAACGTAGTTTTTAACTAAACTCACTGCTATTTTGGTATTTTTTAAAAAAGACACACTGTATGATTTCAGTAAAATACCCAGAATTTGATGGTACATAAGCAGTGAAAACAGAATAATATTCTTTCTAAGAAAGCACGAATTTCGCATTAACATCGTGATAGTATTTTAAAAGCCCCTTAATGCAATGACTTTTACTTATATTAGGTCTATCGCTGTTGCTTACTCAACATTAATATTGTGATAGGAAATTAAGTAATTTCGAGTAACACATTTTCAGTTTTGCAGTTAACGTTAAAAGTTAAAACTCCTTAATACTTTTGTCCATTACTGTAGAAATCGGAAGGCTCCGTTATGAATACATAAGTTCGGTGTTGTTATCATCAAGTCGGGGGTTCAAACCCTGATGCCACTTAATGATGCCCTGAGTCGTGTAGCGGGCTGATGACCCTTAAATCTGATCTAGGTACCAAGTCTTTCCGGTGGCGTGGTGTATAAATTTCGAGAGAGGGTGTCAGCTCAGCTGTCGTCCTTCTCTCTATGAGTTTCGTAATGACAAGGTCCATCGCCAGTAGCTCTCATGTTCCTTTTGAGTGAAACGTTAACAAGCATTCCACCAACAAACAAGGTACACACGTTATTTTTTGGCTTTGTTTTGTATGTACTTTAATGATTTAATCTCACTTCCTGGTTTTGTTGGTATACATTAAAATAACACATATTCAACATCACATATTAAACATTAAGGATTAATTTAAATTCGCAATGTCTTAGAATTCGCTGAAAATATTTCTAACATTTTTTTTTTAAAAAAAATAAATATTTTTTATTCTTTCATCAATTAAACTAAAAACGTAGGATATTAACATTCGTGTATTCAGGAAAACATAAACTTCGTTTATGGCCTGTGGTATAACTTTATCACCCCTCGTGTTGTTTGTTGGTCATTAATAAACCAACCAAACAATCCTTCTGTTTACAATTTAGGAGTGAAAATATTAAAAACAAATTCAAAATAGTGATAATTCGTGGTTTTCAATTCGTATTATTTCCAATGGGATTTTAGCTTTTGTTGTGTGCTCTATATCCCACAAAAAACAATCAATCAATCATTTCCAAAATGTAGTTTGTTTTTATGGGATATAGAGCAACAAAGATTATTATCCTCATTATCTGGAAACTTAATGTTTGTTACCAGTGAAACTCAGTGGTCACGGTCGCTAACTCATGACAGAGGCTTATTCCGTAGAGATATGGGCTAGAGTCATGAATATCACAGAAGATTTAACTGTTTGGGTGTAACAATCATTAAATCTATATAGGCTTCAATTTCTCACGTTGGGAAGGTGTAGAAGCTTTAGGGAGTAGGATACCAGCTCAGGTATGTTATTTGACCATGCTTCAGAAATACTAGGTCCATCTGCAATAGCCTTTGTGTTGCTTATTAGTATCATGTTAATAAAATAATTAATTAATTGGTGTTCTAGTTGACGATCTTAGTTATCTTTGAGATATTTTTACCAATTCTTTATTACGAAGATCGTTCAATAAGTTCTTAGAATCTCCAAGAAGTGGTGCTCTTAGTATCGAAAATGACTTGTTTTTAGAAAATGTCCTGACTCACTTGACTCGTATTCGACTACTGGTATTTGTGATCATGAAACCTTTCGCATGTCAAAAATTCCTTGTCCTATCTCTTACGGCAGTCTTCGTCTTTTTCCGAAAAGATTCACTGGAAGAAAACCATCGTTTTTATTGTTGCTTGGTTTCTGGTGTATAAACGATGAATCCTTATATCATCGACGGTGTCAACTCGACGCGGCAGCATTCAAATTTTTATTTGGTAGCAAATGACTACCAAATTAATTCTAACTTATAAATCAATGTCACATTTGGTCCACTCCATTTTGACAGATGACAGTATCCAATGATTTCAACAATTTACCTAAGGAATGTCATATGTCTTCAAATACAGATACTGTTTGAACCACCTTCGTAATTTAAAGAACATGTTAAAAATTTGGTAAAAAATAAAGAGAGAAAATTAATGCATAGTTAAATCAGCCAAATGCTCAAACATGGTGTGGAGAGAAAATCCGCCGTACGACGTTAACAGAAGATGGCAGTAAACGTGCGTGAAGTCACTCAATTTCACTCAGTATTTTCCATTCTTTTCGTATCGTTGAAAATAACCAAGTTTAAGAAAAAAAATTAAGAAATAGGTTTATTGTACCGTCATTAACTTTTGGGGCATTTATTTATTGTTATTGTTATTACATAATGGGAGTATTTTTTAAAACTTTGACTTGCTTTTATGCAGCTAATTTATATTAGAAGTAACGTGATAAGTTTCAAAACGATGATTACTATGTATTTTGACCTTAAGTTCTTCTCTATGAATAACATTTTTGATTAGAAATCTCATTTTAATAATAATGATCTATAAACGTTCTTAAAAAATTAGTGATTCTACGAATAGTTCATTTTTAAATATATTTTTTGAATTTGGTTGTCTTATTACATCGCGCTTAAAAACACCAAAAGCCTATTGGCGATGGGTGACATAATTTTGAATCTCCATTAAATGACGAGGACTGTACCTACACTGGCTCCTTGTCCGAATTTCCATATTACGCCAATCGGAGACATGAAACCTCGACACATTTGTCATGCATTAGGGGGTGTCAGGAGACTTAAAACTTTCAAAAAATCGGGGTTTTGAAAATAATATTTTTATGTAGTTTGGATTATTCTGAATAATTTAGCACCAACCGTTTTTCTGATATTCCTATCAGTTGCAAAGATCTAACTATTCAAAGTGAAACACTTTGAATGACTAAATGTAGTGACAGAATCAAAAGTGTAGATGACTTTTAGATTTGTTGATCGATTGTCACTTATAGCTGTAGACTGTTAAAATTTAAAAAAATTATAACTATAAAGATTTTCTTATATGAGTAACTAAAATAAGTTTTAAATTATTCAAACTTTTCGCTTTACAATATTTTCTTCTGATTTTTTTTTTCTTTTTTTTACATTTTAGACAACATAACTATTTTGTGTAACTTATACCTATATAAATTTAAGTCAATTATACTTTTATATTTTGTAAATATGTGTATATTTCTAATCGCTAAAAATATCGAAACAACTGCAAAAGGCTTTGTTTTTGACATTTGTGGTCTACAAAGGTGAATTAAACCAAGTTTATACTTCATATAGTATATATATATATATATATATATATATATAATGCGTATTTGTAAGAAAATGACTTAATTATTATATGAGAGGCTTTTTACGTCGGCAATTATAGTGGGTATGAAATTATTCAAATTTCGAAATTAAAAGTAATTTTTCTCAAAACATACTTTTTTCATCTTTGACAAATATCTTTTCATACGTTTTTTCTAAACGTATGAAATACTAATCATTAGAAACAGATGAAAATTTGCATATATCTTCTTATAAATGTTCACTAGAACTTAAACCTAAATTTAAAGTAATTGAACCTAAAACTCTTCCTCTTCCTTTTGAAAACTTTTTTTAATATCCAAAAATTTCAAAAATTTACAATTTTTAAATTTTAACCTTTTTTTTAAAAAAAAAGATTAAATAAATATTTTTAAAATAAAATAGATTCAGCAACTGAAGGCAAATTTTAAGTTTAATTTGTGGCTATTTTAAAGTAAATCGCTAAACATTTGAACTATACGATTAACGTGAAGTGTCAATTGAAACAAAATTCAATTCTTCAAAATACAGCCAATAACAAATCTTAAAAAAATAAATGTTTATATTTAACCATCAAATTACACATATAAAATCATTTTAAACTCTCAAAAAAGTCTCATTTATTCGAGTTAATTTTTATGCTTGATACAGAAGTTAAAAAAGGGAATTTTAGGCACATTTTTCAAAATTTTAGAGTGCTGACACCCCTTAACTCAACTACACGACATATATTTGGGTGCACCAGGTCTCGAGCCCCCGACTCAACGGAAACATCACAGGTCGCTTTAATGATGGAATATGCTGCAGGTTGTGACTCCTTTAAGTAATTTTTCTTGTTTCAAAACTTTACTTTCGGAAGTTTTTCATTATAGAGTCATGAGATAGAAGTTAGAAAAAGAGGGTGTCAATTTATGTTTCGTACTCGACTCTTGACCAATGTTCAAAATTCCGAGGTCCATCGCCAATAACCTTAATTTTTCTTTCAAGTGAAATATTAATAAAGCAATCGATGAAAAATCAAGATAAAATTAAAAGAACAAAATGTTATCAGATGTTACTAAAATATAATTTTTTATACTTCAGCTGTTTCGAAAAGGATGCACTTCAGAATTAGTACTTTTTCTACATCCTTAGCACTATTTTTAATAAATTGGCATTCTAAACAGCGTTTTTTATGAGTATCAAAAATCTTTGAAACCCTATTCGATTTCATTTTATAGTTGCATAAGAGTTACAAGTATCTTATTTGAAGAAATTCCAATAGTCTCCTATTAAGCCTACAATTTTGCTCCATTAAAAGAGAAAATCATTTAAATTACTGAATCGAAAAAAGCAGTATATTTTTAATCTAACAAAATACATTTTAATAATTCAATCCCAACTCAAATGAAAGCGATTCATTTGAACTTTGCGAAAAAAATTACGCTGTTCTTCTAAAACTTCACTAAATAATCATTACACATGAGTCAATTCCTACATTTACTTTCGCTCCTAATAAGAGATTCAACAAACATCCTATTAATTCATCAACTTGACAAGATATTAACAGTTTTCCTAACAAGGGAAGACATATTGCATTCATCAGTGTCATGCTATGTAAACATATTGGAGAAGATTTTGTAAAATTTGGAAACTCTAATAAAGTCAGCTGTCAAATGTTTAATTCCATTCTGTCTACATTTTTTCAAAAATAATGTGATGAAAATGTCCCATTATCGATTATTTGATGTTTGAATATATTAAATGCCTTAGGAAATGCTATTTTTAATTGTTATACGCGATAATATTGTCTTTAAGCCAATTAGTTGGAAGTCTGCTCGGGCTGATTTTGGTCCATTTGAGATCTTTCAAGTTCTCATCCTACTAGAAGTTTCCAATAACTCTGACAAAAAATTGGTGCAAATACAAAAAAATTTATTATTTTCTCCCATCTTTAACATTCCTACTCAGAATGGATCCAACAAATCTATTTCTATAATTTATTTAGGATGTAGTAGTCTAGTCGAAATAGTCGCAAATTCGTCGACTTGTAAGTTCGAGCACTGATGCCACTAAAGACCCGCCATTTTGGGGGAAAGGAGGAGCGTTAAATCTGTCAAGTCTGAAAATCCTCTCGTTAGCTTAGTATGCACATTTGAAAAGGTAGGTGTGACCTCAGGTTTCGTCCTCGTCACTTGACAGACGCTCTAATTGCGAGTTCTGTTGTCAATAACTCTTGTGTAGCTTCCAGGGCCGCAGTTTATAAAAACATTCCCTCATTATGTAACTTATTTCGTAATAACTGTCACGGATTTTAGTTATGGCTTATATTTAAGTATTCCTGATATTTATAATTTTCTTTGGTTTGTGACTTTTTCAAACGTGTAAAGTTCTTTTTTTTTCCTTAAAAGTAACTTAGACGCCTTCGAGAAAGAAAAAAGGAGTTTTGAGAATGACCCTCGCTTTTTTTAAAGTTAAAAGCCATACAAAAATTATATTTTAAACTTCAGATATCTGCATATTTGTGTATCTGTGCTTATGCAGTAGCTGTATTTATATTTCTAAGAAGTGTACTTAATATATTAGATACATCTTGCTTAAAGTCCACTGTCTTCATTACAATGAAAATGTGCGGAGTATTTATAAACATAACGCTCTATACTCTTGACGTTGATCATAATTTCAAAAATCAATTTTAATGAAACTTAAAAATAATTTTGCTTTTATGATTCAAATTTACCATAATTTTATACAAATACTGAGCAAATATTTAAAATGTGTGAGTTTTTATTAGAAAAAATTATTTTCTTCATTGTAAAGGAAATAACCTCATTTGTTATTACAATGAGACACTTGTTATTTAACCAATTACAATTTTAAAATTCAATTTTCGAACTCTGTAATAATCGAATGCTCATAAATAATGGATTTACGAGTTCAGTGAAGTGCCCTCCATTTTTTAAAATCATAATTTTTAAAAAATTGCGATATTTGAAGCCTTTTTATGTCTTATTTGCTTTAATAGAAACAAAAATAACTCATTACCTACCTGAGTCTAAATAATCTATATACATAGAATACGTATAAAAATAAATAGGTCAACTAATACATATAAAAATAAATTTAATATTTTTAAAATGGTTTACACTTCAAACAATGCTGAATAGAAGTCACCAGAATTTTCAAAAACGCGTTCAGTGTTCCACTTTCTCGGTATATTTTACCATTTTATTTTGCAGCACGAGTTTTCCACTAAGAATTGTCTTATTTCATACGAGTTCAAAAATTTTTTACTCGAATTCAGTGAGCAGATATAATTTTATATTACTCATATATCATACATATTTTATATTACTCATATAT
>BMAW01033159.1:377045-418183 GCA_019974015.1 Nephila pilipes
GAAAAAATGAAGAAACATCTTTTACATCAACAGGATTTTTCAAGAACCATTTCATGAAAATACAGTGAAGCATTTTCAAGAGAAAATGTTCATATATTCTGATAATAGTACTCATATTTTACATTTTTTTGTAAGACAGGGGAGTCTCAATGTTAATGGAATTACAGAGATGGTGACTCTTATTCCCAAAGACAGTGACTCTTTATCAAAGAGATAGTGACTTATCAAAGAGATAGTGCCTTATCAAAGAGATAGTGCCTTATCAAAGAGATAGTGACTCTTCATCACAGAGACAGTGATTTGCAAGAGATAGTGACTCTTTATCAGAGAGATAGAAACTTTTTATCAGAGAGTTAGGGACTCTTTATCAAAGAGATAGTGACTCCTCATCACAGAGACAGTGACTCTTTATCAAAGAGATAGTGACTCTTCATCCCAGAGACAGTGATTTACATGAGATAGTGACTCTTCATCACAGAGACAGTGATTTACAAGAGATAGTGACTCTTTATCAGAGAGATAGAAACTTTTTATCAGAGAGTTAGGGATTCTTTATCACAGAGAAAGTGATTCTTTATCAGAGAGATAGTGACTCTCTATCACAGAGATAGTGACTCTCTATCACAGAGATAGTGACTCTTCATCACGATGGAAGTTAGTTTCTTAAACAGATACTCTGAAATAACGAGTCATATTTGGATCGCTTCCGATAGCGATAGTGACTTTCATAACCCTACACAGACTGTGTCAAAATAAAAGTGAACGTGGTTTGTGTCTAAGTGGGTTCTGATACGATCTGGGAGTGAGCACTGGCAATGGCTAGTCGATGAGTCAGAAAGGAGCCATAACTGGTGACACTGCCTTTTTAAGGGTGAATTTTGTCAAGCTTCCACGATCAAGATGCAAATGAAAATAATTTCTTCGATCACAAGCTGAGGCTTTGTATTTTCCTTTCACAGTAAGAAAATACAAAGTAAAAGCAATAATTAAGTGATTTTTTATTTGTCAATAGCTTCACCTCAATAGATTTTTAAAAAAAATATTTGTACTTCTTTGGCTTTCAATAAAATAGTTTATTACACATTCTTCAGTGTTTTTATTTCATTTAAGAGAATATATCACTTTCTTTTATCATTTTATCATTAATTAATTATTTTATCACCAGGTTGTCACTTTCATACAATGCTGATTGTGTTTAAAACTTTTGTGTTGCATTTACGAGGGAGTAACGCAAAACTTTAGTTATTATACATATGTACTGAAAAATTACCGAGAGAGAGAGAGAGAGAGAAAACATCTGGATAAGATTTATTGAATATTAATTGCTTCTGCATACGAATTTTATGTAAATTGTAGCTACTCATGCTGATTTACTTGGTTTCAAGAAGCCGTAGATTGAAGTAACTCACAGTTTCGGAAAATTTTAATTATTATCCAGGGTTTTGAACAGTTTTAATTGTTATTGAAAGATATATATAAACGAAACTTAATTTTATTTATTATTCTTAAGAGTTTTATACATAGCCACCCTCCAGAGGAATACATTCCCCCTGCGTTCTTTGATATTTCGAAGGCCATCATTCTAGAACTCGTTAGATTGTCATATCAATACTGCGAGTTGATTCAAGTTATGGTTTCCTGAAACGAAACAAATCAACACGAATAGCAGTTATTTAAAACAGTATTTAACCTATTAACAGTATTAATCCGCTCTTACTTTTGGTGTGATTGTTAAGAAATTTGGCATGAAAGTATGCGTCATGCCAAATTTAAATGATTAGAAATATATAAATGATTAGAAACGCAGCGTGATTGTGCATTGCGTACTGCTACAAGAGGGCGTTGAACTTCCTTCTCCTTGGATTATAAAATAGGTAAGCACAAGTTGTTTGCGTGTATTTAATCTACTGCAGGCGAACGATTTTCAACAACAGACTCCATTACGCCACCTTCAGCGACAATATGAGCAGCTATCAGAGTTCTAAAGGGAAATAATCATAGGGATCATGGAAATCGGGTAGAGAGCACGGCGAGTAACTTGCCACCTAGGCCTTTCTGATTTTACTATAAGGAGGTGTTGAGAGCAATAGACAAATAAGGGGTCTGATACAGGGCTACCAAATTTAGGGCCTTTGACAGATCAAAAGTCGAGAAGACCGTCACATCATAAGCACACATGCATAGCGCCAATTGTCTCATTGTCCGCCAGCCATTGGTGTGATGATATGGCCATTACATTCGACAAATAGTCATCCCCTAATATTGTTCCACGTTCCATGACTGTCGCAGGTACGTTCATGACATTCGCATGTGTTATAATTCATATCAAGGCTCCGAGGAGTCATTTTACAACAGAGCAATGCTCGCCCACACACAGCAAGGGTTTCACAGGACTGCCTCTACTACATTTCCACCCTTCTATGACCTGCTCGATCCCCAGACTTGAAACCGATCGAGCATATCTGTAATCATTTAGGACGGGAAGTTGGACATCCTGCATATTTCGTCGAATTAAAGGCGCGTGTACAGCAACTGTGGAACCAGATGTCGCAGGACATCATACGGGACTTACTATATGCCTCAATACCCTACCGTATCCATGCTAGAGGTGAATCAAAAGGGTACTAAGACCTCCATTCATTTTTAATTTTTCTGCAATCAATGATTATTTTGCTTTGATTTTGTAAGCACTTGTTTACAAAAACGTTGTACATACGTATGAAAAATTTGTTTTATTCTGACAAATCTTTCTTGGTGCGCAAATCGTTTCAGTAGAATTATGAGTTTGAGTGTTTCATGCCACAAAACACTGTCGTGTAGCGGAGATTATGCGCATCAAATTTGTCAAAGATCGAATCCTCACATCGTGAATGGTGTGAAATTTAGAAGAGGTTGCGGTAACTCAAGAGTCATAGTCGTCACTTTAATGAGTATTAAAATATAATGTCCATCTCCGATAGCCCTGGTGTTGCTCTCATAGATACCTGGATAAACTATCAATCAACCACTTAATAAGAAAACTTCAAAAAAAAAAAGAAAGAAAACAAAATACACAAGCTTTAAATTGGTTCGGCGTTAAACGGAAGTGAAGTATGTTCACCTTCTCTTAAGAGATAATGTACTTCTAATTAATTATAAACACAAAATGAAACCGTTACACTAGCACTTATATAACATGCAAAATTTCGACTCCTTAACTGAAACAGACAAAGACAAGTTAAAGGCTTACTGTAATAAGCCATTCGGAATATTGCTGTTGTTATTTTACTATAAAATTACCTAAGGACTGTGGTCAATACTTATATAAAAAACCTTGGACCAGAAGATCTTTGGGCTAAATCCAGATATTTTCTCCGAGAGTGAAGTCTGGAAAAGGGAAAATAGTTTTGGCAGGAGAATGTTTTATTCCTGATAATCCTCTTGAAAAGTGTTTGATGGTTCATTATTTCCCCCTTTTTATAATATTTTTGAATAAACAATTCATTAACATACTAGGATAGAAAATATTATTTGTAATCTGGAGATTGGCAGAAAGTGTGTAATGAAATGTATGCGTGCAGGGGAAGCAAAAATAAACTTTTTTTACCAGAGTAATTTTTAATTAAAACAATTTGAATGAATTTTGAGATTTGGAAAAATTCTTCCTCACGTTTAATTTATAATTAGTTCTCAACAAATTACGTCATTAATTAAAAATGTTCATAGAATAAATACATTTAAAATTAAATGTTTTTCAGTTTCGTTTTCACTGTCCACATGTTTGTGTATGTGTTTAATATTTAATTTAAATGAAGGGTATTACCACAGCATATACCACTCAGAAAAAAAAATCTCAGATCAATAGTTGCAAAGGATCCTGGGCAATTAAATACTTAAAAAATATCATTTATTTATATCACATTAAATATAGTAGTGTGGATAAAAACATAACTCGTCCAAATAGAACAAAATCAAGTGTGAAATTAATGCTTACAAAAGTAATAACTATTGGATAACTGAAGGGATTTAGCTCGTATCAAAAAGTTATCACTCACAGAAGAACACAGCGACAAAGAACAGCTGACGAGTGATCTCGTGGTCATCAGTGCAAGAATGATTCGAGCATGCAGCAAACGACCTCAGAGAACCCTGGTCAGTTGTGTTTCGAGAAAGATGAATCTACTGGTGCGAGATATCTTCTATATGTTACATACTTGTATACTCGTATATTCATTTGGAAGTTCTTATGAATTCAAAGATTAATCGAAAATTAATGAAGTACTTTATTCAAAGATTCATCTATTGTGCTTTCAAATAGCACGCCCCCATACACTGCGTCTGGTGTAGATTTAGTAGCATCGTACTCTTCAAAGATTGCGGTTTACTGTTTCATGGTTTTTACAATCTTGTAATATGATATGATCTCACAACTGTCATTTAGATATGGAATCAATCGGATCAATAACCAAATAAGATCCATATCCAGCATTTCCCATAAACTAACGAGCAAGATGCTAGACATATCCATGTGCAATTTCAGAATCGTTCGGCGATATCATGTACCATGAGTCAGGAATTTGGCATGTTTGCAGAACAAATGTCCACACTGACAGTGCGACGATATCTGAAGCATCATAGTCAGCATGGTGAACTATCGAGGTGACTTCCCTTGACGCTATAGTAGATACATGTGTTTCGACAGTGGTGTGTTAGACGTTCATGGATACAGCATGGCATCCTGTCATTTTTTCAGATAAATCCTGGTTGTACATATTATCCAGGTTTCCATGGTTGGTGTGCCGTTTTGTAGAAGCACCAAGAAAAGCGAATGTTTTCAACTTTCATTCATCATCACCATTCGGGCCTAGCCACCGATGACATGGGGTATCATTAGGTATGCATCCAAATTACTTCTTATGAAATTTCAGACGTGTTAGAAACGTAGTTGTGTCCCATTTTCGAGGGCATCTGTGACCATACTTTTCAACAATACAACGCATAAGCGCATGTTGCCCGAGTCACCAAAACCATCTTCGATACATAGCGTGTTTCGACAGTTGATCTGGCCAGTTCTTTCTTCATCTGTTTAGAGCATCTGATCATGTGTTGCCTAAATACTGACATATCACCACTCGTCATCCACATTAATTGATAAACTCTGACATAGAAGGGAGAAGGCATGGAATGATAAACCTGTATCTCTCATACTAACTGAGATCGACTCTATTCTCAATCGGATTTGAGCCATTGTTTCCGCCAGAGGAAGCTGATGAGGGTATTGAAATATTCTTCATACTGTGTACCCCCAAGCACCGGTAAACTTATTTATGTTTTTCCTCCATTATATTGTATTTGCAAAATAAATAAGATTCAGCTGTTTTTGTTTTCCTTCCAGATGTAACATTTTTAATGGCAGTGAAATACACATATATAAATTAATCAGCGTCTTAATAAGTATAAAATGCAGCCTATTACGTTTGGCAACCTTTAACGCCACCAGGATCATTTTCTTCACGCATTTGATCAGCCCTTATTCGATAGGCCAGTCACAAGTATAATCACTAAAAATAAAAAAATGTAGCAACTCAATTTGGGTTTATTCGAATCTTAGAATAATAATAGTACAAATTGTTTTGTATCACATTCGTGGATTTTGGTCCTTACACATGTCTGATCATAAATATTAAAATAAATATTTAACGATCAATTACTGACTGAGTCTGAGTCAGAATCGCGAATCTTACTTCTTTATTGTAAACCTTTCCTCTTTCTCTGTAATATCTTTGCTATTTAACTCTTCGCTGCTTATATCACATTCATCTATTCACTACTTTCAATATTTTTATAGTAAATTAAGACAAGTCCCGGTTTATATTTATTGAAAGAGGTTATCAAATCAAATATCATCACATGAAACTGCTCAAGGGTTAGTTGATGGAATATACCGAGAGAAATTGTTTTACACACTATTTTATACTATTCAAAACGTGTTAAAGGAGTTTTAAGGGGAAAAGAGAAACAAAAAAATATAATTAGCTTGTGAATTGAGCGTTGAAAATAGTCTATCACAAATTTAATTAAACATTTTGTCAAACAATATTACAGCTCGGAAAGCATTCGAATCTCTAGCAGATGATTTCAATACTTATGTCATCATTCTTCATTTTAAATTCTCTCTAGAAATTCGGAGCCAAAGATAGCGGTTCATGATCGTCACAGCAAACTTTCTACAAGTTTAGCGAAAAGAGAGAGCACTCCTTTAAATAGCAGCGCGTTCGATTTTAGAGGAGTCATCCCTCAAAAACGAACGCGCTACTATGAATTTTTAATTCATACATTCAAGTTTAATATCGTCTTTCTACTTATCTCGTGTCGAGATTAGAGCTCAGGCTCCCAGGAGCGCGTTTAAAATATAAATAACTCTATAACACCGTGTCCTATCTCTGCTGAAAACATTAACATCGATTCTCTTTAGCCTCAAAAGAGATACGTGATCATATTCTAATATCTCATTGTAAAAAAAACAGAATCCTAAATTTAGTTATTTCATAATTGATTAGACATAATAGATCATTATTTGTTCGAGTTTTTAAGTCTCAGTTTTGGATCGTTATATTTTTCTCTTTACTTAGCGAACCATTATATGATCACAAAACCTTAAAATGTTAATAATCATTTTTAATTTTATTAATCATAGAAATAGTATGTTTCACAAGTTCGAAATTTCTCATTACATAAGAGGAAAAAGGAGTTGACTACCACTAATCTTTAAATAATTTTACCAAATTGTATTATGTCTGCTGTATTTCTGAGGATTTCAGTGTATAACTGATCCCCTTGATTATTTCCTTTCAACTAATACTTTGGGTTTTGATATGACGCTATTAGATTTGAGAACCTTTTTTTTTTCTGAAAAAACCTGTAAATTATGTAAATTCAAACAGAGATATTGTAGAATGTTATGAGTATGATTGATAAAGTAACCTTTATAAGACTACGGAGAATTTAATAGTGAGAGGTGAAAAAAAGTTGAAAAAGTGAGTGAGAAAAAGTTTACAACGAAGGAGTTAGATTTATACCTAAGAAGATAAGAGTAAAGTGATATAGGATCCGGAGTAAGTGTGATGTTTGTTAATATCGCACTTAAAATTGCACAACGAAAATCGTAATTTTGAACCTAGATCAAATGATGAGGATGACACTTGAGCTTGCACCCCCCCCCTATTAAAATTTTCAGATCACGCCAGCGGGAGCACTCGGAACCTCGATAGATTTAACGTTCATCATCCTCGTTACATGGTGGCTTTTAAGTGACATCAGGCCTCGAATTCATGACTGGATGGAAATAATACCAGACACGAGTTCAAGACCATAATTACTAGGTTTCCGCGGCCACCTAAAGTTAATGGGAAGTAAAAGATCTGATGTAGATAGTGACTTGGACCCGCTTATAACTTATTCTACTCGATTAGTAAGTAACAGTAACATGTTTTTTGTAATATTAATCTTTATATTCAGACGTGTGTGGAGACCTGATCGACAGATATAATAATTTAGATTTTAACTTGCCTAAATGTGTCTTATATAACGTTTACTATTTTAATTAATTACCTGTTACCTGCTCGAACCAATCATGGTCGAGTATTTGACAATTTATATCTGAGGATTCGACTCATTTACCTTTTGTTACTCCGAAAGCTCATTGCTCCAAGCAGATTTGATATTGTCTCCTCTTGATAATTTCTTCTCTCTTTCTTTACTATCTACTTCTAAATCTCTAAATACCTCCAATATTAAATTCGTTGCTGCTTATAAAAGCAATTTATCAAACCTTTAAACTACACTTAAATAATTGTAATTTAATCTACGTAAATCACAAAACAATTCAAACCAAAAAGTCGCCAAGTGTTAGTTGAAAGAGGAAACGCAATAAAATCAACGCTATACATTTTATTTCTTAATTTTCTATTTTAATTATTAATGGGTTTCTTTCTACACAATTGCATGTCTGAATCAAAACTTTAAAAGCTTTTTTCGCACATTTTAAAGCGCTCAGTTGAGTTAAAACTTTCTAAACACGACTGTTTTGGATGACAATACGAAAGTTTAATTATATTTAATGAAAATGAATTGAATAAAACTAATTATTTAAAGAATTAAATTTTTCATCAGGTTCTTTGCTAAGTCGCCAAATGTTACTCAAAGTATGAAGTTTGAAAGAAAACTCATGTTTAAAAAACTCGTTTTTTACCAATGTTATTTTATTCTTGATTCATATTATTCTTTTCTTAGCTGTAAAATAATCTTTCTATCAATTATCACAAGAGAGGAATATACGAATACTACAAGAGGAGCTCCAAATTCATGGATGAGGATGAAATATCTAGGAAGTGAAAGCAGACTCTAATTCTTGTCTGTTATAATTAATCCTTTCCCACCGAGAAATTGGCTCAAAGTTAACAGCGTGTCATAATAAATCCTTCCAGATTTTGTTTCGAATCCTAGCACCAAGACAGAGAGATTATTGTTAATCTTTCGGGATCTCACCCATAGCTTAAACAACACAAAATCTCAAACAACAAAGATATTAGTTAGAAACATTTTCGCACAATCCTGTTATAATAATCAGTTTAATTTATTTTGGATTTTGTGACACTCAAAAGGATTTCGGAATTAAGGGTGGATAAACTCACAAAATCGGTAGAGGAATTTAATGTATTCATCGATTGTGTATTTCTCTGAAAAAATCTATTCTAGCATTTACCAAAAGAGAAGGAGGAAAACATAAGAATTTTCGTTTCCGAAATTTTTTTGAAATTCTGGAATATCTCTTTAGTATAAATATTACAAGATTTGTTCAAAGAGTAACTTTTCTGACGACAGATGGCATTGCTAAGGAAATTTAGTATCGCTATAGTTGTGACATTGGGCTATTCGAGATTTTTTCTCTTCAGGACTTTATATAAATTGAATTTGCATAAAATTACTACATTACTACTTCTTACCAAGTGAAATGAAACCTGTTTAGGTAAACTAGATGAAGATGAAAGTGAAATGAAGTGATATAAAGATAATGATGTATAAATGAAATAGATTGAAAGGAAAATGAATGAATATAGAGGATAATGACTTGCTGACCGGGATTGGTAATTTGGATTGAAACGGATTTTATAGTCGAAGTATAAAGATAAAAGTCAAGCGTTTGTCAAGTGATTTAATCCTATAAGTGAATAGGTAAACTAAGAAATTACTATTTGATCCTAAGTTAGAATTGATAGGTTAATTTAGAAATAGAGAGAGAGGCTTTAGCTATCTAGCAGTAAACAGTAATAAATTGCTTTGATTTCTTCTTACGTGTCTTCAATTGGAGCCAATTTTCATTCCTTGTCATTTTTAATTAAGATTAGGAGCAAAGTGATAGTAATGAATGACAGTTGTTACATTGTGTGTTGCTATTTGTTAAACGGTGTTAAAACTAATTTGATTCTGATTTAGACGTAAAAGTTTAGGCTTATCTCGCAAAATAGATTTTTCTATTTTAACGTAACCTCTTTGTTAAAATCTATCTAAATTGTGCCAAAATTTGTATAAACTATAATAAAGACGAGTGAATGATGGAAGGAAAAGTAAAATACTTTTAGGACGTTTGAAAGTAGAAAAGAATCGCTAGGGTTTCCAGCGAGCTCGTCATTTGTTTTTAACAAGGAAAGTAGTCCCAGTGGAATAAAAAAAGATCTGTCATTGGGAACATCGGATTCACGAATCCTGTGCTTTTCCAAAAGAAGGTAGAGCTCTTAGATGATGATTTAGAGATAAGTTTTGAATTGGCAGACAATTGCTGCAAAATCAAAATTTGATTTCTGCCGCGTCGACATGTCTTCATCGTTTTGCATCTAGTTCTTTTCATGGATGACATCTGAATTCATCATTATACATTCGAAACCAAGCAAAAATATAATTTTTCTTGTTTCTAGAGAATCTGCTCTAAAAGAGGCAAATATGGCAATAAAAATTATCTCATTGATTTTGTGAGATGCCAAAGGTGTCATAACTCAAAGGCGTATTAGAAAAAAGGCGATAAGATCTCTAGGCATTAAATACCGCTGCAAGTTACCCGATTCTCATTTCGCATTCTTAACAATGTGCTATTTGAGCAGCGTTCGTATAAATCGACTGATTGCATCGGTCGACATCTGTATAAACATTTACCAAAACAGTGTGAAAACAAATGAAAATTTTGAATGAGGCAAGTATTTAGAAATTTTGAGGAGCATACCAAGCATAAAAATGAAAAGCTGGGATAAAAACAGAAGAGATGAAATTCTGAACACTCGAATCATTACTAAAATGATCTTCATTGTGGTTATTTCCCGCAAATTTAATTTACAGGATAATGCCATGAGTAGTATTTGAAACCGTATAAATCATTTTAGGACACACTACTCTGTTAATTTTCATGTGTTTCATCAAAATAACCTTTGGAACACACTTAAAGTCGATATCCAGACAGAACTTTTAGAACACCCCTAGCTAGCATTAATTCTTTTCCACGTACCCCCGACCATGAATCTTCCCCACCCCACAATCTCTTTCACCCATTCTAAATTTTGAAAATCTTTAAGAAAGAGACATATTGAATTAAATTAAATGATCCGTTTTTTCACTGTATAGTCTTAATAATTTTTTTTAATTTTTATTTTTGAAGTAAGCAAAAAGGAAAATAATTAATGGGGCTTTTAGGACTACTTTAAATTCGGAAGTTGAGTTCGAAGAAAATAACATGAAATCCGAAGATGCATTCTATTTGCATCTATATAAGCTTATGCTAGCAAACGATTTCAAATACATTTTGGCATTTTTAGAATGTTTAATTTATTAAAAGGATGGTCAATATTACAACTAAGATAATCTTAATAAAAACTTCTACCTACTTTTTAATTTCTTTTAGTTATTTTCTATGGACAGCTATAGCCATTTTCTTTCCGCGTGCCCTTCAGCAACCTCTCGCTTACCACTTGGAGCGTGCACCGATTGAGAACTGCTGTTTTTGATAAAGAAATTTTTAATAACACCGGTAAGAAACGAGTTTTTTGAACATGGATTTTCTTTCAAACTTCACACTTTGCGTAACATTTTTTATACCTCACATTTTAAGAGCAAAAAGGAACGTTGAATTAAATTGAATCCATTCATTAATTAGCTTTAATAATTCATTTCATTATTTGACGTTTATTAAATTTATCATCTAAAATAAATACGTATAAATTTTTTTAGTTCAATTAAGCATTGTAAAGTGAACGAATATTGACTTACAAAAGAAGTTAAATTAAAAATTTATTTTCGTTAATCTTTAACAAAATAATAAAAAACAAAAGAGTATTGAAGCAATGACCCCTTCACCTTGGTGATGGATTTGGCAACCATTTAGCGACTTGGCGAGAAACTTGGCGTAAAATTTAATAATATAAATAATTAGTTTTAACCCAATAATTTTTATTAATTACAATTAAATTATCGTATTACCATCCAAAACAATAGCGTATATAAAATTTCAGCTCAATCGAGTGCTTTAAAATGTGAGAAAAAAGCTTTTAAAATTTTGATCCAGACATACAATGTGAGTAGTAGAAAATTTATTAATAAAATAATATTTACAGTTTTTTGAAGAAAATGAAATACTTTGACTTCCATTAAATTGAAAGTATACTGTTAAAATGGATAATAGCCTATGTTTCTCATTGTACTTCATAACCAGGACATTCAGCAAAAATTTTTAATAGCTGTAAGACTTACACTCAAGAACAGTTTTATTTATTCCTATTTGGTAAACCGTTAAAATATGAATAGGCCTAACTGAAAAAAATGTAAATAATTCTTCATTAAATTTCCCCCTAAACTTAATAAGCAAATTATATATGTATCAGTAGCTTATACCTTTTGATGTAACTCAATTTTTATATCAAGTAATGAAAAATTATGCCTTGAGGGGAAGTTTGAGTGTATAATGTGCGAATGACCTTCATGATAAAAATATTACCAAATTAGCAATAGCATTAACTTCAACAAGCAAAAATCAAAATCTGTTCTTTGTCAGTTGATTTTCCTGTAATCTAAATTTATAGCATTGTAACTTTAATCGATAGAAAACAGTAATTGCAAACAGAAAAGGAGTCTTAATCCTAAAAGAAGATTGAGAAAATTAGTTCTTTCCCCGAAGATTTGTTTTTTGTGTTACGAAGATCTAGTGAGCTTAAATTAAGAACGAAATGAAATACAAACAGAAATAATTGTATCTTTGTGTATTTGAAGTTTTATGAGAAATATATTTTTGAAAGAAATTTTAAGAAAAATAGCACTTTATATGAAAGACTAATCAGAAATTAAACATTTAAAGGTAATTAAAATTATTTTGGTATAAAATTTTATGGAAATGGTATAATATGTTTTATATCTTTTTTATTCTAAATTTATGAATATCATAAAAAATTCGTAATTTCAAGATTATTTATAAGGCTTTGTTTCATTAATTAATGGTTAATGGAGTGAATAAGATTAAGATGAATGAATAATGAAATTAAAATGTGAAATTTTTGTTAAGCTCAGCGAATCATGATACATACTCGTAAATGCAGAATTAACTTACATATTTTAATGTTAAAAACCAAGAATCTTTCATTAATTCATCTTTTTCTTTATTCTCGGAAATTTACAATACACTCGATCTTATCTGATTTAACATTTTTTAAATATATTTTGCAATTCCAAGAGAGGATTTTATGTAGATTAACTAGTTATAGATGATTTAAGAATGCAATTGTATTATGTAATTGCGAATAATTTGAAACATAGAGATTATGTTGTACTCATATTTTCGCGTTGATTGTGACAGCTACTTCTGGCACCGGATCAGTTTTATTATTGTAGCGCAACTGTAACCCTCTTGCAGACCAAGAACCTAAACGCCAGGTGGACGGCGTGATATTGTATTAGCTGTTGTATGTTTTCTTTTCCTTTCCTTAGTTCTCAATAATATAAATGTTTAGATATTCTAGCTTTCTATTTTTTCTCGATATTAGTTATGGGTCCAAGCACAGACTACGTTAGAATAAACAAGTAAGCCCTTTGTGTTTTTCCTTCAAGAGTCATAAGTCAAACGAAACAGTTACAGCCAATGTATGTTACCGCCATAAGCCTAACGTGGCTGAAACGAAACCAAATGGCCGCTGCAACAACTGTTTTCGACAAACTAGGTAAGGACAATTATGGTAACTGGAAGTCAAAAATAGCAATTAGGACTTTGTAAATGGAGGCTCCACAATACCAGATGCTGATGAGAGGCTGAAATAAAGAAGTCGGTATCGAAAGATCAAAATGATCTTGCTGATATTATTTTATCTATAAACCGTAGTGATCTTGGTCAAATAAAGAATTGTAAAGCAGCTAACGAACTATGGATAAAGTTGAAAAGTATTAATGAGTAAAAAATTTCTGCAAGAAAAACTGCTTTGTTGAAACGCTTAATGTTTACCAGATTGTCAAAGTATGTCAGGAGTGACCATTTGAACGACTTCTTCTCCCTTGTAGAAGAAGTCGTTCCCTTATATAAGCTACTCTAATATACTTTCTTTTCCTTTACTTAGTACGTAATAAAATAAATGTTCAAATAATCTAGCTTCCTTTTTCCCTACATATATTACGCATGAATTATCTTCATATATTTAAATTTCCCGTTCAAATGCAGTATATTGGAATGTCTCTTATATAGTTTCCTACTTTCTTAAATAGAATTGAGACATATAGAAAGAATTCTTGTTTTGTAAAACTGCGTAAAAAATACAAAAGTAATTTTTTTAACAAATGTTTTAATATTTATTTAAGTGGTCATGTGATTGCAAGAAATTATGAAGACACTAATAAAAAAAAATTTATATTTTTATTCAACGTTTTGAAAGAATAGATTTAGATACCCAAGTAGCTCTTTTTTATAATTATTATATTCAATTACGCAATTACATATAAAAATTAAAGTAAACGATGAAATATTGAGAGATGGACAATAGTAAACTTTTCCAATATTCAAATTAAAGGAAACGATAAATTATTTAATTCAATATTATATCAGCTACTTGTATTTAAAATTAAAGCAAACTATAAATTATTAACTCGAACATATTTAAGCTAAATGTAATTAAAATCGAAGCAAACGATGAAAAATTGAAAAGTGATCTGGTATGTCAAAAGTAATCCATTTAAAAGGATTAAATTAGGAACAACATCCCCTTGGGCAGCTAAAAAAAATGGCTGCCTCACAGTTATATTTTTCTGAATAATGTTAATTATTTTCGGTCATATTTTAATTCCTGTTTATACGTATGATTTAAGGTAATACATAAATCGATAAGTAAATAAATTACTTAATTTTTGTATTTGTTTCACTACAATCTTATAAAAAAATTAGGGAAAATTTATTATGACATATTTTTCAAAATTGAGTTCATTAGTGGTGATAACAGACATAAAAAATGTACGCAAAAACAAGATGAATTTTTGAAAATTGGTCAGGTACGACACTTTTGGGTTAACTAAAAGAATAGCTCCTTGGGTGGCTAATAAAAATAACCTTTATGAAGAAAATAATTCCCCGAAAGTATTTTCCCCCGTTTCACGTGACTGCGGTTCTCTTAAACAACGACGATATAATTTGAAATTCTTCGATGGAATTTTCGGATAGAGAATCCTTTTTGACTTAGTTTTTAAAGGCACTGCAAAAGAAAACCAGACGAGTTTTTACCGGACCAACATATCGAAGGTTCGAATCGCCACTTTTGCTCAAGGTCGTCCATCACGGGGTCGAAAAACAATCTTCAAAAATCCTGTCAAGTCAAGACGAAGAGGATGCATTTGTTGATATCTCGAATGGATTAAGTAGCTGCAATTTACATTAGTCGACGGGAATTTACACAAGTACCGAACACACTTTTAAAAAAATGATTGAAAGTGAAAAATACTCAATGATATATTCAATAATTTAATTTTAATGAATTAATCCATTATAAATATATATATAGGTTTTCTTTAAAGAAAACATTTATCGTTATTTAATTTATAAAATGTAAGAAACTCTGTGAAGAAATATTGGTTTAAGTGAACAAAAAGAGAAAAATTGGATCTTTATAAGTACGAGCATTTTATAATTCAAAAGATACGAAAACGCTTAAAAGAAATAAGGTTTTGCACAAAAAATAAATGTAATTAAGAATTACAAGAAAAAAATTCTTCATACGAAGCGCTTGAGAATGGTAAAAATAAACCAAATCTGAAAGAAAAATATTCTAGTTAAAAAAATTCTAAGATTTCTTTTCAGAAATAGGTGGATTAGCTATAGTATACACGAGCTGGAAATATAGAAAAATTCTCCCAATTAATTCAAATTTTTTCAGGTTTTGACACTTTCCAAAGAAAAGATAATCGTAATTAATTGCTCCAAAATATATCGTAGTAAAATCTTTTTTTCTTTTTTTTTTAAAAAAAAAAAGGTGCCGTGGATAATTCAGAGGAGTTTTTGCTTTGGAGAAGAAATTGAATTCATATGCATATCAAGAAAAAAAAATTTATAACATAGTATAATATATTTAATTCATAGTTTATACCAGAAATATTATTTTTGGTGAGTGAGTTGTGTTGCGGAGTGAAATTTTAAAGTGAAATTTTTAATGTTTAAAGTGAAATTTCGTAAACATTTTGTATAAATGAAGTATTAATGATAATTTATTCAACTGAAGTGTTAAAAAATAAATTTTTGATTGATTGTTTCTGAAAGTCACATTTAAAAGCAACAGGAAAGCTATTGGCTTCAGACCTTGTACTTTTGAGCCTCGGTCATGTGACAAAGACGACACCTGAGCTAATAACACCCTCTCTACACTACCCCACGAGTTAAAAAATTAATGTTTTGTTTTTTATTTTCAATGCTATAGAAACTCATACTGGTGGCCACAGTAGCCTAGTGATTATGATCGCTAACTTGCTGTCGGTGTTGCTTTCGTCGAGCCGTTGGTTCGATTCCTTATCCTACCAAAGACCCACTGTCTATTGTGCACTGATGCACACTAAGTCTGTCGAGGCTCCGAGTCCTCCCGTTTGCGTAGTATATAGGTAAGTAAAGGGAAGTGATGGACATGGAGAATACAACATGTTACAACTATAAGATACAGTTTCTACAGTTGATACTTAATTGAAATTTTTTTTTCAATGTGGAATTTAATTTCAAGGCTAAATTTTCATAAATTTTATTTAAGTTTTACAAATGTCCCCTGTTTTAAGAAACTCAGCTGTGTATTTGCATAAAAACTCGGCCATAAGCACATAAATAAGTAATGCAAGTAAATAAAAGCTATTTTCAAGAGTGACATTATCAAAGGCAAAACTAAGGAATCGAATATGTCTTGAACTTTTAAATTTCATTCTTAAAATAAAAATAATTTTGAAAGAAAAAATGACCTAAGCATTGTCAATCATTTCAATAGTACAGATGCATCAATACAATTGAGACTTTTCAAAAAAAAAAAAAAAAAAAACAGAAAACAGAAACAACAGAGCGAGGAATAGAACAGGAAGAATTTGTGAATTTAAAATTCAATAAGTAAATACAACTTTTTAAAAACAATTTTCACGAAATCCCAAAGACTCAGTAAATGTAATTAATATATTTATAAAGTATGCTTTCAAAATAATCATCAGGCGTAATTGTATTATATTTCAAAAAGTATTCCAAATATGAAAATGAATAAAAGCTCACCGAAACGGAAACTTTTAAATTTTGTTTTCTAACAGTTATAAACGTTTTATATGTCTTTGCCTTTTGATTAACGATGCACATGTATTTATTTAGTAGTCGAATTTTTCATCGACAATGGCGGTGGAACACTGATCGTACTGAATGCGATGCGGTTTTGGACGAAATCACAGATGAAAAATATTCCAAATAGTTGGTTGTGTAATACCCAGCTCACTATTAGCAAACAACATGCATTTACGAAGGGTAAGGGCAAAATAATCTCAAAATCTGTTGACTACATCTTGACTACTCACTACATCTACACGCACACTATCACACCTAAGTCAGTCTCGAATCTTGAAACTCAGGGTAAAATGGTCTGATGGTTCGGTGTACATTTACTTCTACTCTTAATCAAGTGAATGGTCGCAGTGGCTTAGTGATTACAGTCGCCGACTTGTGCCCGGCATTATTTCCGTCGAGTCGTGGGTTCGATCCCTGATACCACTATAGACTTGCTATGTCATTAGGTTGATGCGCGTTAAATCTGATTGAGGTCTGAGTCCTACCTTGGGGTGGTATGGAAGTTTGGAGAGGGAGGGGCCAATTTAGGAGTCAGCCTCGTCGCTTGACGGATTTCAAAATTACTTAGTTAGTCGCCAGTTGCCTTCGTATTACTTCAAAGTGGGCTTAATAAGGCATCAAATTACTTAATAAACCATCAATCAATCGCGCTCGTCTAGCAGTTCATATGGAAAAAAGTAGAAATAAATGCATAACTTCTGCTTTTCTCTACCATTCTAATATCACTGAAAAGTGTAGTTAATATATTTGCATTTGTATCATTTTAAAGAACTTGGGAGCTTGCTTTCTTTAGGTAAGTAAGGGAATCATAATCCCGATGCTACCCAGTGCTCTTTTTCTTTCTTATGCGGCGTAATGTCTTTGATAAGAATTGAGTGACGTGCTTTCGGTATATCCGTTACTTAGCGACCCTTCTCAGTTTCCTACCCTCCTACTTGTCAACTAATTTTTAATTTTTTTTTCAAACGTGCAGATCACAGTTGCACCTTGTTTGTCAGCAGCATAGCCATCTCTGGCTTGTGGGCCATTAAACATCACTGTTGCTTACTGCATCATTTTACAACCTCATCATGGGATAACAGCTTTGCTTGCTATAAATCCCATAAATTAAACCAATGAATTTGATAGTAATTTTGGTTATACTTAGTATTTTTTTCTGTTTACACGCGCGGTGATGCTGTGTGAAAATAACATACTAATTTTTTCTCTTTCCATGATACAATGCCTCTGGCAATTTTGGTGTGTAAACAAAAACTCAAAATTAGAATAACTGATAAGAGATAAATTGATATTTATAATGTTGTATAGTTTGAAACCTAAAAGGCTTTTTAATTTGAGACTTAATTAAATATAGAGCAAACGAGATAGGAAGATATAATTAACATGGCACAGAGAAATTATTAGTGACGTATCTCGTACTTTGTACTTTGGTCAAGTGACGAACATTTGAGCTAGCGCCTTTCTCTCCAAACTTCCGCACCACACCAATGGGAGGATTTGGAGTCTCGACCAGATTTAACACCTATCAGTTCCGTAACACGGAGGATCTTCGGAGGTAACAGGACTCAAGGAAACTACAGTAGGTGCGAGCTTGTGACATGATCACTAGGATACCTCGTCATTTATATTCGCGAGGCTAATTTCTTTACTTTGAACTCAAACACCAAAACGCGTGACTTCCATACTAGATTCCACATTTTCTATCAACAGAAGAGCAAATTTCTAGGAAAAAAAACAAAGTTAAGAAAAAATATTTTGATAGTTTCATTGCTTTAATCTAATTACACCTATTACCAACTGAAAAAAAAACTCGTTGTATAAAATATTTATTTTCTTCCTCTCATTTCAAGTGACGTGATTTTCCGATGCATGCTTTAATCTTTTTCCCTTTCTTTTTATGGCAAGTTAACGAGCGAAAGCAAATCTCCGTACCAGCTGCTAATATGATGAGAAGGAAGAGAGAAGGGGAAAGGATACAGGGTATATATATATATATTCTTATATTTATTAAAGAAAAAGTTGCTCCCTAGAAAATGATTAGAAATGATGCATTTTCCCAGCTGCTAGAGAACTTTTAGAAATGTTTTAACAACTTCTATTAATTGCTTTTTAGATTTAGAAAGTCTAGGATTTTTTGTGAAATTTGAAGAAATTCATAATGAATTTTAAGAAGTTATTTCCATAAAATTTCAAATGAAAAATGTAAGTTATTTGCTTTGGAGATCTGCGGAATTGATTTAAGATAGAATGTAATAAGGAGTATGCGATTTCTGGTGTTTATTAGCTTCATTTAATTCTGAAAAGCAACATTAGAGCTAGTGGCGAAGAAACTCTTAATTTTAAACCTCGATCAATTGACGAGATTGACACTTGAGTTGGTACCTCTCTCCCCAATGTTCCATATCACGTCAATGGGAGGACTTGGGAGCTCATCCAGATTTAACAGGCATCAGCCCCCACTACACGGCAGATTTCCAATGGCATCAGAGCTCGAACCTACGACTCAACTGAAGCAACACTGGCCATGAACCCGTGACCAACACCTTCCTTTGCTCCTAAAATCATAAAAATAGAGTGAAAGAGGCTCTCCATCAACCACAATTCCCGAAAGTTAAATTCTATTTTTTATGCTAATATAATCTGTTTTTAAGAGTTATATTAATAAGAGAACACAAAGATATTGCTTGAATATTTCGTTGAGAAAAGTGTGTAAAGTATTTTGAACCTTTCACACTGACCACCATGAATATGATATGGCTGTTGTACGAAATCGTACAGGCTGAGTGTGAATGAACTGTTGTAAAGAAGTGAAGGCACTTCCTTCTGTCACAGCTATTCGAATGTAAGTGCTGGAAATTTAGAAACTAGAATTGCCAAGGAACTTCGCCTACCTCTCATTCTTGCTTTGCCTTTCCTTCATTTAGCTGTTCAGGTCATCAATTGATATTTTTATCACTTTATAGTTATTTTAATTTTTTCTATCGTCAATAAATCATTTTTTAAATGTGGGGCAGATGATTCTTGAACCTTCTGACATTGTCAACTCAGTGAAGTATCATCTAGTTTTATCACCTTTTATCTTAGTGATTCCGACGTTATCTGAAAACTCAAGTACCTGATCAAGAGACTGATAAGGTCAAGACAATAAGCCTTACAAGGATTTGTCTTGAACCAGAAGAGTGTTTAAGCTCTACATCCGTGATAAAAAGGCTACGAGTACATTAATGGACACAATACAATCTGCATTCCTGCTAATACGATGGCTTCTATGCACAATGTAATTTGGTGAAGTTCCCCATTCTTTGTTCACACTCCCTACTTGGGTTCAAGTCAAAATTCCCTTAGCAAGTTTGATAACACTTTATCTTTACGTAGGTTGCGAGCAGAAGGGGACTATTCTCTCTCTCTCGTCCTTTCTTCATAATTGGCGATAAGCGTGTTTCCACTTATAAAAGCCAACGCGCAATATTTGAATCACTTCTTCAACTTTTTACGATTTCACTCTGATAATTTTACTCTCTCTTGACCACCGCGACTAGTTAACAATATTGAGTAATAAATTATTTGTAGAACTAGGCTTAAGACTCTTTTTGTACTCCTTCCCACTTCAAGATAAGCATCTTTAAAAATTAACGTTAAATTTAAATATTTAATGGTCGGTTCTCTCTTAAAAACATTTTTCCTTTGAATCTTTCGATTACGTGAAACGGGACTTTTCCTCTTTATCAGATTTACAATATACTATCACTAGACCTTGGATTTTCAAACTCCCTTAAATTCAAATGTTTGAAATTAATGAAAATGATAAAGTAATAATTAATCCCTAAATAGAAGTCTCCTAATCACTACTGAATGATATCCTTGCTCTGAAATAACAATACAAGATCATCTTCCGCGCAAGACATGCTCCGGTTGGAGAGTTAGGTTCCAACTGGATTCTTTAATAAATCATTACCTACCTTGGGCTTAAAGGGAAAATGCGACTCGTTCATGGTGGTTGGCGTAAAAAATTCTCAAGATGAAGTTTGAATTCCAGTCAGATAGATGATCTCACAATTTTGAACCTTGGTCAGTTGACAAAGATGGCATCTGAGGTGGAATCCTACTCTACAAACTTCCATCCCAGTCTGAGCACTTAGATCCTCGTTGGATGCCATTACGATACTTGATGATTTGCATTAGCCCCGCCACAAAACGGGTCTTTAATGGAATCAGGACTCAAACTGAAGATTCGACGGAAACAACGCAAGCCCCATAAACAAGTGATAATGTCTACTGGGCTACCACGGTTACTTTTGAGTATTCCAAGAAATTCTCAAGTAAAATAAATTTTTTTGGGGAATTTCATTCCAAAAATGAAGACACACCCTAAATAATTTTCACAAATTTCTATACAACTGGACAAAATTTGTATACTGTTTAGTAGCTGAAAGGGAATAATAACTTTTCTATTACCGAATTTAGTGATTTTCGCAAACCGTATTTTTTACTTTAAAATTAACATAAATTTCAAAGTTCATAGTATATTGCTTTAAAAGTTTTGCGTTATGGTCTCTTTAAGATAGCTCCCCTAATGTAAAACGGATGCATCTCAAGCATCTCTCAATAAAAAAATCATTCTCGACTCTTTTGAAAGACCTTTACACACAAATCAGTAGATACTATTTTTCAATTTCTAAAAAATATAAACAGTAATAATAATAATGGAAACATGTAGTCTCAAATATAATTATGAAAAAAGTCTTATCGTAACATACCAAATTTTCAAGCAAATCCTTTCAATAATTAATGAAATGTTAAAAAAAGAAATTACAATGGAAAATGTCAGAATTTATGGGACTTTATAACAGTTTATAAATCTTAATTATCTGTTTATTAGTTAAGCACTGTTAGGAAATGGAGAAAATATTATGAATTGTCTGCGCAAAATAGTATAGTATGGGGTACCTAATGGATTTCCACAAATATCTAGATTGGTTGACAGGATTCAAATGGAAACTTGGAACATATTTATTTATTATGATTATTTTCGATATAAATTATTATTATTGGTATAAAAAAATTTGTTATAGATATTCAAACATATCATTTGGGGAATTTCATTCATCAACTATTTCCAACTGTTTCAAGAGTTGTACTAAATCACTAGTTTTAGGCAACTCCTGAACAACTAGATTCTTTAAATAACAAAATCAATTTCACGAAGTATCTAAAGCAATACCATAGTTAGTGCTAGATTTCGCTGCTATAAGATGTTGATTCCGAAAATAATGCAACAAGTTACAAGCCAAAATTAGAACTATCGAGTTTCAAATTTCAATATTTTTTAAACACATTACATTTACTGAAACAGTCATGAAATAGCAAGCAAATCATTCAAATAAATATAATTAATTACAACCGTATGAAAAATATAAAATGAATCTGCTATATATCTATATTCTGAGAAATTTATTAATCAAAAATTCACACACCAAACAAATGCTTATTTTTGTGAGAATAGTTTTGAATCCAAGTAGGAACAAAAGCTATAT
Organism: Nephila pilipes; assembly: GCA_019974015.1. Lineage (NCBI taxonomy): Eukaryota > Metazoa > Arthropoda > Arachnida > Araneae > Nephilidae > Nephila > Nephila pilipes. The sequence goes on from BMAW01033159.1 coordinate 399,420, forward strand.
ACAATTTCTGTCTAATCCTGTGTGGGCATCCAATTTCTAAATGGGAAAAACCTTCTTCAGAAAAAAAAATACAAAACTAATTAACTATCCATTGAAGATCATAATATAGTTTTCTTTGAACTGTTAATATTGACACTTGCTTTGCCTAGCTGCGATTAGAAATGCGCATGAGAGAGGATGGAGCTTAATGACACAAAAGACATATGGAGTCATGCTGAGCCAAATAGGTTTGAAAAATGGAAAAAAAAAGAAAAATTGGATGACAAGGTGGGTCTAAAATAGAGAAAAATCGCTAGAGTATCCCGAGGGCACGTCACCTGCGTTTATCTAAGACAGTAAACTGCATGGGAAAGAAAAAAGATCGCTAGAGTGTCTCGAGGTCATGATTTTCATACTCACCTAAGGAATGTGATGTATTGTCTTGTGCTCCAAATTTAATTAATATATGAATACTAGTTCCAGGTTTATCCGGGGAAAACTGTCAAAGGGCCTTATACTGGACTATTTTCGCTCAAACAATTCTTACTTTTTTCCTCGCTCTGTAACACTAAGCGTGAGTGATGGTACAGTTTGCGCCAGATGTAGCCATGCTGCGCCAAACAAAGTATACCTGCGATCTAGTCATTTGAAAAGAAGATGAAATAATTAACGCCATGCGTACGCCCCCATAATTAAGAATTCCCCAATTTATAGCTTCTTGAGATTCAGTTATTTTCTATTAAAAATTTTGACTTAAAATATTTCCTGAATTGATGGAGCCAAATGCAAGGAATTTTGGGTTTAATGGTTTGATGACACGAACAATACGAATATGGAAAAGTTTTGTCATGTTAAAGTTCCCTTGCATTTAATAAATTCATAGCGTTTCATAAAAAATATAAATCGTTCAATTTTTAAGGCTTTTAGAAATTATCTATAGTTTGAAACTATCTATAGTTTTTATTTGTCTACAATATACGACACATTCATTTAATATTATTTGATTCGTTCTTTAAATCTCAAGATAGCATGTCTACAATCCTTTTTAGAATAATACCAGAAAAGTGGAATATGTTCCCTATCCATGGTGTAGAAGTTCCTTAATTAGTCATGTAACGATTGCCAAACTAAGATGTCAAAATTCAAGGAAGAGCAATACAGAAGCTTATAAAATATGGTAATGCCTTGTAAGAATTTCAGTTTGTACTCAAGTGATTGATATGAAATATTTGTTGATGACGGCACCATGGGAATTAATTGACTTTAAATGCAGAATTCATTTGGAGCTCGAAGCATGGAGAATTCAATTTCTGGATTTTTACAGAATTCAACATTCCTCAGTCTACATTGTTAAGAGTATACCAAGAATATATAATTTCAAGTGTTGAAAAATGTTGGTCCAACTGATAAGTCGTAATTCTAGTTTTTAAGAATTGATGATATATTTCGAGATTGGCACAGACCAATGCATGGCTATTTTTACAAGGCTTGGATTGTATCCTCTCGATATACTGGGTAAATAATTGACAGGAAACAGTTAAGTTCAACTATTTGAGACGCTATGTAGCCAATGATGGACCTTATATACCTTATTAACAGTGGGGTTTTCCAGGATAACGATGCTCCATTCTACCAGGCCAACAATATTCACGATTGGTTTGAGGAACATTCTAGATAATTGCAGTGAATTTCTTACTTATGTAGATCACCAGTCATGAATCTCATGCAACATACAGGGGGATTCAGAAAAGATGGGAAAATTTTTAACAGGTGATAGTACACATAAAAGTTTTCCGTCAATAATGTCCATTTAAAGTGAAACGAAAATGCGCAAGGCATTCCGAAGCGGCTTCTTCGCAAACGTTAGAAAAGCATTCTTGTAGTGATTTATCGAAAGAAAGAACATGATGCATTCATACATAATCTGGGAAAGAAGATGAAAGAAGCAGTCCTTGTAAGACCTGTATCAGACCAAGAAGCAAGAAAGTATCATGAATGCCTTTTAAGCCGAAGTAACCCCACACCTTTTCGGATTGAGCAATCACTTATGGGAAAAATGCTCACCGTACATTCGTGCTGCTTCTATGAAACTTTTTTAAATGAAATGTATGCCTGGTTTTTTTCATTATTTCTTAGGTGAGCCATTATCCCGTTCGGCAGAATGGTTGTTCTCTGGAGTAACTTCACAGACCTAGCGTCGACGTCTTTTATTTACTGCATCGCAGATTTTTTGTCCGTTTTTTCTTCTTCCTTCCCTGGTTACACTTGCATACATAATGTTCTTTCGCCCCGGTTAATCACTCTAGGAAGGCTGTTTTAATATTTGCTGAGAGACCGTTACGAAACGCTCTAGCGCATTTGTATTTCTTTTTAGACTATGTATTTTTTGAGAAAACTTTCTTGTGTTGTTGTGTACAATCACCTGTTATAGTTTTCTCTATCTTTCATGTATAACCCTGTATATGAGACATTATCGAAAAATCAGTCTGTGCTCATAATCCTTCGACAGCAGCACTTTCGCAATTTTGGACGCTGTAGAAGTGGCATAGCTTAGTAATTTTTAAAGGGATTTCAGAGGTGAGTGAGTGTGAGTGACAGTTGAGTTTTATGGCGCAAGAGTCTAAGCAGGATATACTTATTCAAACATATGTTAAAATCAATGAACACATTGTAATTTAAAAATGTGAAAAAAATACAAGGAAACAAAAAAAGGGGAAAGGTAAAAACTTCAAATACAGTGTTTTTATGATGTATAGCAAATGAGTTAACGTAGGGTTTTTTACCCACCAAGTCAGACAGGCTTAAAACTGATGGATGAATGAAAACACGACGATGACGATGAAAGACCGGACAGTCAATTAAAATGGGATGAACTGTGTAAGGTACATGACAAGAAGGACACTCGGGATCAGTTTCTCCAAACAAAAGATGTTTATGCGCAAATCGAGTATGTCCAATGTGAAGGCAAGCCAATCTGACATCCACTCTTCGCATTAAAAGAATAAGCCATTCTCCAATGATAGACTTCACCGAGTGTAGTTTATTATTTGACTGAAGACTCCATGACTCATGTCTTGCCTGATAAATAAACCTTAAAACCAGGCATCTTATGTCTTCTAGCAGAACAGTGAAATGCATAGAATTCATTGCCGATCGTGTTGCCAAGTCCGCTTATTCTTTGCCCAAAATGCTTATATGACTAGGTATTCAACAGAATTTGGCATCAAAAACCTTGAGATAAGGAAAGCAAAGGATTTCAGCAATGTCCACCAATGTTTTACAATTGTCCAAATGAACCAACGTTTTCAGGATGCTTATGCTGTCAGTATAAACTAGAAAGGAGAACTAGATTTCTTGACTAATCTGAGGGCACTGTAAATGGTTACAGCTTCGGCAGTATGGGGATTTCAGAGGACTTGTCGAAACAATGCCACGTCGAGTTGAGTAACCGGACAAAAGAGGTCTCCCTTTATATTAATGTTGTATCCAGGTGGTTTTCGGCACTTCAGTGTATCTAGTGAAATCAAACATGACAAAATTATTTCAAAGTGCTTATTTTAGTCTTTTCAGCCCTTTTTTGTGAAGAGCAAATCTAAATCAATAAACTAAAATAATCATTGTTAATAAAAAATACCACGATTCCAAAAATCATGTTTGTAGATTAATATCAGTAAATTAATGATAGAAATTTATTCCATTGGTTAGAGAAAAAAAAAGAGTAATGGGATTTTTGTGCGATAAAAAATGTTAAAGGAAAAATTGTTTCAGAAAGAGGTTCAGGAAACGAGATATTAATTCATTTCTTGTGTGTGTGCGTATGTGTGAGTAAAATAAAATTTTTCTACCATTCATTCCAATTTTTTTTAATTTGACGTTCGCTGCCGATATTGATTTAGTATTAAAACATCTCATTTTAAAAACTGATTACAGAATAATTATTAAAAGTATGCTTTCTGTGAACATAATTCGATTCCTTTTTAATTTCAGAAATGTAAATTGAATTTGAAGAACAGAATAGGACAATGGATTTATGGCTCTTAAAAACTACTTTAAGCTCGAGGCAGGGAAATTAAAAAAGATTTGTTTTCTTAAAATTGAACCGCAGTAAGAATAATTATATTTAAGATTACATATCTCATTTTTAAAATTTCGTTTTTGCTATTAATATTGTTTAATTTATTCACTTATACCTAAAAAATAGAGATACAAATATCATTAATGTCAAACTGTTTTTTAAATTCCTTGACAAATATATATGTTTATTAGATAAATAAGATATAAAACGTTTTACAATTAAAGTAATCGAAAATTAAAAGTAGTTACACCATTCCATCGTCAATCTACGTTTGTTAAAATTTCAGCAGATGACAATTAAAAAGAATTATAACCTTATCGAAATGGAGCATAAAAAAGAAGATACTATAATATCAATATTTATATAATGACAAGAATAATGAATAACTTCTCATAGGCAATTTAGAACTGATTAGAAAACTCTTCACAATGAAATCATTCTAAAAACTCCCTTTCCAAGCCGCAGATGACTTCAATAGATAAAATTCAACAGCAGTAATAAATGAGATTATTGAAATACATTTTTTGCTTTTATATTGCAATATAAATAATTATTCTTTAAATATGTAAACGTGGAATTTTTCTCTTCTGTAAAAAAGTTGTTTAATACGATTGTTGTAAAAGATTCAAATGGACTGCAAGACTAATAAACAGTTTACTGAAATTTAATTCATCCACTTAAATTTAAACATTGTTGCATACTGAAATTTTAAAACTGAAACTTTATAAATTTTTTCAGAAAAAATTAATGTTCAAAATCCTGTACTCACACATAAACATGATGTTTATCTTAAAATAAACAAGGAAATTTGAAATTAATTTTGAAGAATGGGTTAAGTACTATCCCCATCTCCTCTATGAAACGTTTATCTGTGTTACATTGCTGTTCAAAATAGTAAAACTAACCAGTTGTAAACCCTCTTACATCAAATATTTTTGCTTCAGGAATTGTATTAAATCAATATCGGCTTTTGTAGGATTTTATTTTTTTGAGTAAAAAGATCAATTTTACGAAATAACTAAAGTGATATGGCAACTCAAAATCTAATTGACTATGAGATGCTGAAATCAGAAATAATGCAACAATTATAAAGCAGATTTTAAACAATAGAATTATAATTTTCAACAATTATTAGCGTATTATAGTTACGAAAAAATAGTTATAAAATAGAAAGCGATTTCATTTAAGCGAATATGTTGTGGCCGCTGTAGCCTAGTGGTCAAGTTCCAGGACACGCGGCCACCAGGATGTTCCAGGACACGCGGTTTTTATCGAGTCATGGACTTAAGATCCAGTATGTAGCCACATTAAATCTTGCGGCTTAAAGTCCTCCTGTTAGCGTGATGTGGAAATTAGGAATGACAGGTGCTAGATAAGGTGTCATTCTCGTCACTCGATCTAGGTTCAAAATTACAAGGCCCGTCGCTAATAGCCCTCGTGTTGCTTCTAAAGCAACGTTAATAAAACAATCAATCATTCAATCAAGCGAATATTATTACTAACAATTATATGAAAATCTATATCTAATATCTAACAAACTATTTATTGAGAAAGCTATTAATCAGAATTTTTATACAAAAGGAAAACTATTCAGACTAAACATGAGGCCTGGGAGCACTTCTGCACCACCAGCAACGAAAACTTCAGCCAAAATTTCAGGAGTGCTTTTGATATGTCCCTGGCCTCTAGAGGTCATAATTCATTTGGTTCGTCTGATAATTCTCCAGAGCAGATATGTGAATTTTTTTATACATTCTTTTATCCCAAAGTCCGATGAGACTTTTGATTTGGATTTTGATGAATCTACGCCTTCTCCGGTGGTTTCAACAGAAGAGGTATCCTTAGTCTTTAAAGCTTTCAGTGGTGGAAGGTTCCCGGCCTCGATTTCTTTGACTATGGAATCAGAAGACATATTTATTGTAATTTTTCTAACCTTTTAGTTTAGTCATCAATTTCTGTACACATTTTTCCGATTTCCCAAATAATTTGAAAAATGCTAAATTGGAACTCCTCCTTAAACTTTGTAAGGACCCTTTAATCGTTTAGTCCTATTGATAAATTTGTTTGTTACTAACCTTAGAGAAAATTAGTGAGCGTGTTTTTGTCAATAGATTATATTTATGGTTTCTTCAAAACAATATTATTCATATACTTCAATTTTGATTTAATTAAAACTTGGCTATGATGACGCAATTTCCCGTTTGGCTTAACATATGAAACAAAATATCTACAGAATATGTTGTTGCTGCTTTAATCGATATCAAAGAGACGTTCCATAATATAAATTGGTCCATTCTTGTTAAAAGTTTTAGAAATCTTAATTTTCCAATCTGTTTTCAAAAGTTTGTTTATTCTTACAATAGAAATCATCATATTATTTTTTCTAATATTAATTTTTTGGTAAAGCATCTAATTACTCAAAACTATCCACAAGGTTCAGTGCTTGGACCCTATATGTGGAATTTATATGTTAATTATATTTTGGATATTAATTGCGAAAACATTTTGTAATTGTTAATAATTTCCCCCAGAATTTCGAGCAGAGACCTAGAGTGTAACTCCAATATTTTACTTAATCTTATTCTTGAGCATATGGAATGGCGAAGGTTGGAATTCTTGGCTGAGAAAATCGCCTCAGTTGTGTTTAGATGCCCATCTATCCATAACAAAAGAGTTCGTGTTGGCAACGCTTCAGTCGAAACCCAATTTCAAACTTAACAATTCCTATATTAAAATTTGTAAATTTTATAAATATTTAGGTATTCTGATTGACTGCCGGCTCTATTGGAGTTCCTAAATTAGCTATCTTAAAGAAAAAAAATTATAGTCTCTCATTGTAAAATTTGATATGGTTCCCTTCGGTAATTTCAACTTCAAAAGTTATAAATTATTTGTTGTAAAACCCATAATGGTGCTCTACCCTTTTCTCAACTTTCCAAGTTAAACTGCATTCAGAGAATTTACCTATTAAAAATTTCCCAATGCCTATAAGACGTCTCCATCTGCTGCTTTATAGGCAACTGTCGGAGTTCCCCTATTCACCTTAGACTGAAATTTCATTTTCTTAAATATCAAATTTGGAAGCAGCATAATTCCAACTTTTTTCACCTGATTAATAATATCCCATTCAACTCATACTTTTTACTAAGAGTTGCTCATCCTGAAAAACGAATTCTTTTTTTAAACAGATTTTTGGGGCCCTCCGAGTGGAAGATTTACACAGAGGAATCAAAGATTGGATCCACATAACTGGGTTCGCTGTGTATATCATAAGCCGGAGTAAACTAAATAGGGTCTACAAGGTGAAATTGAATCCTTATAATTCAGTCTTCTATGTCAAGTTTTCACAATCGCATTTGCCGTATTGTGTGCCGTCTCTCATAACTTCAAAGTTACTGTTTATTCCTATAGCTTATCATCAATTTTGCTATTGCAGAGTACCAGAAATAAATTGGCCTTCATTAATATTATTAAAGAAAAATGAACAACTTATTCTGATTTTTATTACTTACACTGGGATTGGGCCCACGTTGGAGATCATTACAATGACACTTCAGAGTCATTTGGAAAACTCGCTGTCACTGATGGTGAGGGAATTAATGTCCCTGCCCCTCAGTCTCATATAGTTAAAATTTAAAGAAATGAGTTTCTTTCTGACTGGGAATCCTGGTGGTCAACGTGTAATACCAGGATACGGATTCATTCCTATATTCCAAGACCAAATTTGAATTTTTATTCCAATTCAGATTTTATCACTTGATTCTTAACTGGTCATGGTCCTTTCGTTTGTTATTTAAATAGTTTCTATTTAAAAATACAAATTAATGTTCATGTAGCTCTGCTGGAGATGCTAACACTTCGTTTTCTCTTGCGCTTTAATCAAACATGTTCATTTAAATTGTCATATTGTCTCTTTCCACCATAAAATTCTACAGTCACAAATTGTCATATTGTTGAAACGAACCAATTTGGATGAAAGTCCGTGTCTGTGAAAAATAATAATTTGCATTTCAAGTTTAAATCCTGTATTTTTAGGACTCGTAAGATTACCCAACAAATTTCATAATTGTTTCAATATTCGATTACATACTTAAATTTTCGTTTCTCCTTATTATGTGTAAATAATCAATTTCAATTTTTTTTTGTGAGTATTTCTTGTACAAATGATGTGGAAAGAAAGAAAAATGAAAAATGGGAAGTAATAAAACTATGCCGTCACACTTTGTAAATACTTCTTAGTTTTTTTTATTTTATTTTATTTTATTCCGAAATTATGCAATTCCTTCTGTTTGTTCCAACATGTACTATTATACATCTCCCTTTATTGTTGAAAATTTTTCTTTCTGCCTATTGATGCTTAGTGCGGGGGTGATTTTCTCCCTGGGAGCATCTGATTTATAACTTTAAACTCCGTGGATGATCTTTGTTCCCTTGGGTATTCTGCCAATAACCCTCGAGTTGCTTTCGAGTATGATTTTAATAAATACTGTTACAAGCCGGATTTGACTGGATTTCATTGTTTATTAAAGTCGCACTGAGAAGTAAGAAGAGGTGGCGGACCTCCTTATCTCGAATTCGGGTGGATCGACGAAGACGGAACCTGAGATAGTACCTACCTCTTGAAACTTCCAACCACGCCATAGGATTTGAGACCTCGACAGATTTAACGTGCCTCAAACCCGCTACACCACAGATCTGTAGAGACATCAGGGCTCGAGTCCCTGAGTCGACGGAAACCACAGCAGCCGCGAGTCTGCGATCATGATCACTAGGTGCAGCTGCTACAACCTTTGGCGTGAAGAAGTAATTTGGAGGGGGAGATGCCAGCTCAGTTATTGTCCTCGTCAATTTACCATGTTTCAATATTTCGAGGTTTTCTCCTCGTGTTGCGACGCAAATAAACAATCCCGCCAATCATAATACAGGTTTGAGTATAAAAAAATAAAATCAATCTAAAGAAGTACGATCTTTACTAATTTTGATACCTTTTGAATTAAAGAATATTTTATAGGGGATAATAGCCTTTATTTTTCTATATCTATATCCCATAACACTTGCCTATAAATAAAACGACTTTTACGAATGTGTTGGGATACATCTTACATCCCTTTGTTGTTCTATATCCCACAATTAATCAACACAAACGCGTTTTAGTCTTTTTTTACTGAAAACGTTTTCTCAGTAAATAAAATTCAACATTTGATTTATTCCCATAGATAAAATTTTTTAAATATATAGATGGAGATATACATTGTACTTCCAGATAAAGAAGGTTTTGAAAATTCAGTATTTAAATTTTTCTAATATATATGTGTGTGTGTTTTAATTGTAAAATATTTTTACTTATCTTTAAATTCCTTACACTTAAGATTTACTTATTTATTTTTTTCTTTGTCTTGTGCACTCTTAAATTAAGCAACATAATTCCATTCGCATCATTTACTTTCTTCATTGAAATAATTTACTTCCAAATATCTCCTTCTATGAAATACGACGGCTCCATAAATATTACTATTTGGCGTATTTTTACTTTTTCAAAAAAAATAATCGGAAACATTAAGATAATTTATAATCTTTAGAAACATTTGGAAGTAGAGATATGAATTAAAAGCAATAACGAATGGTGGCGCATAATGGGAAAAAAATCACTGGTATCTAATATTTCCAGACATAGTTATTAAATCTTCGGGAGGGTATTATTTTCCAAAAAATACTTTTACGAGGAAACATTTGTCTCCAGGTTTTATTTAAAAAAATGCTTTCCGGCATATTTTTATTGCTTTAGTCTAAATTGTTATTGCTTTACAGTATGGTGATAGATCACAGAAACGTGTTACCACTACAGATTAAAATTCATATTTAGTTTTACAGGATTGTATAATTTGAAGCCCGCTTTAAAATAGCTCGCAAGAGACTTTCGTGTCTGAAATGGTCTTTTGTTTGTAAAGTAGAATTCATAAAATTGAGTTTTATCTTCTATTTTTGTTTCATATTGTTTCAAATGAAGCTCGTAAAACTGGAAGATGTTGATTTATGTGCATTACATTCTAATTTATAAAGTGAATGAGAATAAATTTAAGGCATTATATGAAATTATTTGTTAAACACATTGTATTTGACTGATTAAATATTGGGTCGATAGGAAATTACTGTTATTTTGTGAAGCGAAAGGAAGTAATATACTTTTCATACATTTATTATCTTTTGTGCAATATAATTTCCATCGTTACTAGGATTATTCTCTAAATATACCAGAGGGATATTATAAGTGAGAGAAGCTTGCTTAATTGAGTCCAAAACTTGCTTAACCGTTTGTGAAGCGAAAGAGAGAGGGAAAACACTCAAATGTTTCATACATTTAATAATATTTGTTGTATTGTTGTTACTGTTTCCGTTATGATGAGATTTGTTTATAAATATGACAGATGGATATTATAAGTTAAAAAAACTTGTTGAATCGAATCCGAAACTTTCTTGACCATTTGTGAAGCGAAAGAAAACAATAATACTTTTAATAACATTTATTGTGCTGTTGCTGTTGTTTCCGTTGTTATAAGTTTGGCTTATAAATATGCAATACGGATATTATAAATCCGAAAAACTTGTTTAATTGAGTCCGAAACTTGTGTAACCATTTGTGAAGTGCGCGCGAAAGAAAACAATATATATTTCATACATTTAACAACATTTATTGTGCTGTTGTTGTTGTTTCCGTTGCTATCAAATTGGATTATAAGTATTCCAGATGGATATAATAAGTGAGAAAAACTTGATCTTCTCGACATATGCACATCTCTGCTTGCACGGAATAAAAATGAAATCTTTCTGGACCAGATGATAACTGGCTATGAAAAGTGGATTACATACGGAAACATTGTAAGGAAATAGGCATACCCGGAGCTTGTGGCAGCAGTAGACTAATGATTATGATCGCACTCTTGCGGGTGGCATTGCATTTATCGAGTCGTTGGTGCGAGTTGCCATTGAAGATCTGCCGTATATCAGAGCTTATGCATGTTTTTTAGGTCGAAATCTCAAGTCCTCCCCTTGGCATAGTGTGGAAGTTTAAAGAATGAGGTCCTAGTTCAGATGCCGTCTCCGTCACTCGACCGAGGTTCACAATCACGACGTCCTTCGCCAATAGCCCTCCTTTTGCTTCTCAGTGCGACGTTATTAAACAATCAAAGATCACATTACTGAGATTTTGGACAACTCGTCCCTTCCATTTTTAAATCGATTTTGATCCTGAATAAGAGTACGCTATGGATATTAGAAAACATTCAAGGACAAATATATTGCTAGATTTTGTAACCTATCGAAAACCCCAAATCGGCTTTTAGCTATTATACTGTGAAATCTTATCTTCCCATTCTATTTCTGTTGATTGCGAAACAAGTTGTAATATTCTTACCCGAATGGACGGAAAGCTAGCATGTCTTTTAACAGAACAATGCATCATCACTTCCCTATCTACCTGGAGAACAATCAGCGTAAACTTCAAAGGCATATTCAGCGATTGAGTAACACAGGAGGAATATCTCTTAAGGTTACTGATAGAAGGATGAAAGGATCTTAATGGATATGCAATATATCTCGATGTCCGGCCACTCCGTTTCATCGACATATTTGGATATGCACCACATTCAGAGAGAAGGTGAAGGGGGGATCGAAACAGTTCAGAATGCTATTCTATGATAAAGATTTTGAATTCTGAACGTATACAGCTTGGATTCCCTGATCACTATCTTCCAAAGATGTATTGATATATCTATTCACATTACTTGAAAATTTAACTAGTAACATATTATGTATCTTTTAAAAAAATAATCTGATCGGCAAAAACATACTCGAATTTGGGTAATGCATTAAATGCTGATTGATTAATTATTTATTCACGTCGCCATTAGAAGCAATTAGTGACGGATCATGTAATCTTGAACTTCAGTCAAGCGATGAAGACGATATCTGAACTCTGGTAACTTCTTCTCCAAATTTCCACACCACACCATTGGATGGATTTGGTATCTCGACAGATTTGACGTACATTAGCCCCACTACACGATGGGTGTTTTACAACATCAGGGCTCGAACCCAGGGCTCGAATTCCTGGTTCGAGGAAAATCGCCGTCCCCGAGACTGCTACCATGCCACTAGGCTATCACTGCCACTGATAGTCTCAAGACTCGAACCCATTACTTAATGGGAGCAATGACAGTCATGAGAGCTCACGACCATAACCATTAGGCTACAGAGGCCACATGCATTAAGTCTCCCCGACTTTCGATAGGGTTTCGTTCCGACTAACAGGTCGTAAATGGCCTTAAGTCGTATTTATATTTTTCAGTGCTCTTCTTATACAAAAGAACTGTGGAAATTCTTCAAGAAACTAAAACTTTAATCTATGCGCGTGTAACTATTTTATATCATATGAAAAATGCGCAATATGTGCATAATGAAAACAAATATACAACCAGAATTTAGTGGATTTTTTCAAGTTGTAAGTCGCATGTGTCGTAAGTCGGCAATATTGTGAATACTTTAAAGTGTATTCATTAAGATTTAGTTATGTGTGAATTTATAAATCATGTCAAAATCAGTAAAAATTTAATTGTTGCTTCGTTTTACGAGAACATTATCTTTCTTTTGTAACGCTACATGAAAATAAAAGCGAACACAAATTGAACAAAATAAATAATTCCAAAATATAGCGAAGTTCAATAAATGAAAAATGTTCCTAGCAAAAATTTTAGTAAATTTAGTGGTAGCTTTTATCTTAATAAGTCTATGCATTTCTGTTTTGGATTATTCCCCATTATTTCAGGCATCCATTTTAAATACCATTATCTTCATATCTATTCTCCGTATTATAAAATGACAAGAGAAAGTTACTTAAAATTTTTTGAAACAATCATAACATAGTTGTCAAAAATGAATTAATCTTCATATGATTGATTTATTGAAATTACAATTAAAAGCAATGCAAAAGCTATTGTAATTTTAAACTATAGTCCAATGACAACTATGACACATTCCATTCTTCAAACTTCGTGATGTGATTATTTATTAACGTCGCCCTGAAATGGAAAATCACGGTTATTGGCGACGGTCCTTGTAATTTGAACCTCAATCAAGTGACGAGGACGACCTTTTAGTCGGTCCCTCCCTCTCTAAATTTCCACTTTAAGACGATGGTAGGACTTCAGATCTCGACATGTTAACCTCAAACTCAATATAATCTCAATACGAGGACATTGATTTTCGTCAGATTTAATATACGTCAGACCGCGTTCTCAGCGGCATCGGAACTCGAATTCACGGCTAAATGGATAAAAATAAAGTACTTTTTTTTTTCAAATATTTTAAACCACTTCCCCCAGTTCATGTAATCTATATTAATAGAATTATCATTTATCTGAAATGGGAGCGTAGCGTCAAGGCAGAAAGACCCAGACGTGCTAAATTTGATACACTGATACTATAGGTGCGTATTTCCAAGCATTTTTTTTTTTTGGGGGGGGGGAACAAATTCACTTTTAATTTCTTAAAATTCTAAATCGAAGTGATTTTTAGAGTACTTAGAGCGGTATATGCCCCGTGGCTGGTGCAATATTAATCGAGTTGTGGGCTGGAATCCTGATGCCCCTGCAAATACAACCTGCATTGGGCCTGATGCACTTTAAATATGTGAACGTTCCAATTCCTCCGTTGTAATGACATGGAAGTTTGGAGAGGAAAGAGCGATCTCAGGTGTTATCCGCGTCCCTTGACTACAGCTCACCAAAAGCCCGGTGTAGCTTTTAAGTGCGACGTTAATAAACAATAAATGAAAAAGAAATCGACTTAGCTCTCGAACCAGAGTCATCGGAGGATTACGATTCTTACAATGTCTTTTTTAAAGAAAGACTGGTTTTGAGTTTCGGTAATGTAAACTAATGAACCGAATAATTGGGAATAGCGCTGAAAAGCATTAGTTTCTGAGTTCTTATTCTTAAAAACGTCCCGTAAAGCGAAGTTTCAGAAATTTATCGATCCAAACGATGCAGTATTCTCGAATGAATCATGAGAAAAATTATTAATTCTGGTATTTCACTGATACGTAGTTTGTCTAATAAGTACGCGACTATTTTATTAAGCAAAATTTAAGCTAAGACAATTTTACCTCATTTCAAAATACTCTCCATTTGGAGCAATGCATTGATTCCATTTCTGTCTCTATTTTTCGAAACAATGTTGGCAGTCCTTAAAAGTTAGATTCTTCAGCTGTCTCATCGTTTCTCGTTCCATCGTCTGAATCGTGCCCCCCCCCACAACTATTTTATATTTAAGAAAAGGAAAAAGCCCTTGGGGATAGATCTGGTGAGTAGGGAGAATGTGCAGGGGCATTGTCCTGATGTATAAGCCATCTTTAGCATTGATCCATATTTAGCCATCATCAATGCACACAATTCCACGAAAATCTCATGAATTTCTCGAGAACTTATCTAAACTTTTAATAAAATTTGATAGTCAATCTTTGTTCGTAATCGCATCAGTTTCTATCGTCGACAACCGTGAAAAATTGGAGCAATAAAACTGAAACAATCACAATTGCAACACTATTCCAGTCTTAGCTGTCAGAGGAGTACTGAAGGATGACTGCACTATACTCGACATGCCTCTTAGAGGATGTCACCATTCATAGCGTTATGACAACCATTTTAGATCAGTTCGAGTATTAATTGAACAGAAAACGTACTACGATGGTTCTTCTCCACCTTTGGCTGGAAACTTAGTGATTTGCCTCCATTGTATCTAAATTTAAACATTGGGTTTTTTTACATTATTTGCTAAATAATAATTTGTTGGAGGCTCATTTACAGATCACTAGAATTGTTTTGTTTTTATGGGGGAATGTTGTTCAGAAGATTAATAAAATGTAATTCATCATTTAATAAATGTATAAATTTTCTATACATTGTCTTGCATTGGATTGGACATGAGTCCTAATTAAAACAAATTATATTTGCTAATTGGTGTATTTAATTTATGTTAAGGAAAGATACCTTCAACAAAGAAAAAATATCTCTTATATCATGCCAAGTTTAAGCAATTCTTTTTTAAAATTACTAAATGCAATGGAAGTCACATTTTAACATTAAGATATCTGTATATTTTTCCATCTGTTTATGCAAAGGAATCAAATTTATGTGATAAAAATTTTATATATATAATTGATGACAATACATGTGTATTTATATTTGTTAGATGTCCACTTCTCATTAGGTACTTCTCATATAAAACCCACCGCCATTATAATTTGAAAATTTGTGGAATACATATTAATATAATATCTTATATATTGTACTTAATTAAAATTTCGAAATTTAAATATAAGCAATATTTAAAATTTATGAGCGTTCATTAGAAAACAGTTAAGTCTACTATGCAGGAAATAACCTTATTTCATAATATGGGAAATACCAGAACGATAGATAACATAAATCTTGAGGAGAAAGCGTACCAAAATCTTAAAAATAATCACATTTTGTAAAAATCGCCAATACAGATGTTTTTCACTATGGCAGGGCACGACTGTTTATAGTTTTAAAATTCAATTTTCTAAAATTCAAATTTCTATGTATCAAATTCTCATAAATAATACAACTAAGCAATGTATGCAGTGAAGTGCATACCAACATGAAGCACCCTCTATTTTTTTTAAGAGCACATTCTAGGTGTGCAAAATTTGATGAATTTTAGTGTCTCGGGCATCCTAAAAATTCATCCACGAAAAGAACCGGCAATCCAGCTAATAATCCAATGAATTAATAAAGCTATTAATTAAATTATTAATGAGATTACAAGAACTTGTTAATAGTTCCATCTAAGGAACTACGATGTCCAAATTAATACAAGAAATAAATTTTTAATTCTAAGCAAAACTTAATTAAGCAGTAACTTATTTTTTTGTTCAAACATGAATGATACAAAATGGAAGATCAATTTGTTGGCTTACACAGTTAGAAGGTAGATGCCTACACATTTCAAGTCCATTATTACGTTGCCGATTGTGAGAATGACTGAAGATCTCTAACTTTTTTGTGTTTCCATCTTTTCACCGACAGATGATGGAATATTATTGTCTAATAGAAAGCTAAGAAATAGAGTTGGTTGTTGTATAACACATTCGATTTATCTCAATAGATCGTAAGTTATAAGCAATTGTTTTTGGTGATTTCTCTAACTACGCAGTAGTAATAATGGCACACTGTTAAAAAATACCTCTCTGAGGAGGAATTTAGATTCTTTTACTCTAATACTATTTCTTTTAATTCTTCCACTTATTTTAAAACTTATTTTCTTAAAATTAATCAGTAAATATTTGTTCGATTATGGGAGAAAATATTACTAAGCCAATGGGGAAAAGGGGAGGGCTGAATCATCTAAGCACTCCAGCATTATGTGAAATAAATACGAAAATAAATAACATCTCGTCAATTACTTTCAGGCCCTGGATATATTTCTAGTTTTTATGCAATTGAAAATAAAAATTATTTTTTTTTTCGTATTAGAAAGTTTAGTAACCATATTAACTACATTTTTGGGAGCTTAAGTCTTCACTTTTTCACTTCAGTTCCTGTTATTGACCAGTTTTTTTTTTTTTTTTTTTTTCAAAATATCCTTGTTTAAACAAATTGTTTAGAATAGGATAAGTAAGAGTTTGCTTTTTGAAGCAGAACCTTTAACGTATACAGTTTTCTAAAAATGGTGGCATCATGAGATTTATAATGAAGAGAAAAAATTTGAAACTTTTCACTTTTTGTATGTGTCATTCACAAAGCCTTTTCGCACTTGTTTAATTAAAGAATTATAAAAGAATTAATTTGTTCGAGAGTTTGGCACTTTTTAGTTTCCCAGTTAAAAATTAAAAAGAAAGAAAAAAAGTAAAGTCAAGAAGCAAAATAAATACGTGTTTCATTTGTTTATTTTTTGCTAATTTTGAAATATGGATATTTTGATACACATTACCATTTTTCTTTCAAAACTTACCTGTTTGAATGACACGGATGCTAATTCTTTCAGAAAGTATTTAAACATCTTTCAAAATTATCGCATATTTCTTTTTATAAATCTGTGTTCTGAATTACATTACGTAGTCTCAAAAAAGATTTTCGTTTTCTTCCGATGAAAAAAATTATTTTAAATTTTTAAAAAGAAATTATGTTGATCAACTTTAGTCGTTACTATCTAATTAACTTTTCGCTTATTTTTAAAAAATAAGATGTGATTTTCTTAACATATTCTCATCGAGATAAGAGAATTCTTGTTTAAAAAAAAGTTGTCGTCGGTAAACAAGAATTCTCGTTTTTTCCCAAAAATACGGGCTTTCCTGGTACACTGTTATAGCGGAAACACATATTTACAGTGGTACATTCGGAAATTTATTAAAGCATATATTTCCATTATAAATGAGAGTTTTTTAATGAATTAGTTACACAGCAGTGGTCAACACGTAAGTTAAATTGATGTTTTGTTTTTTACCGTAATGGATAAATTTGAAGATTCTGAAAACGAAATTTTTGATTAATTATAAAAGTAATTGTGATGATGATAGTGATATATTTCACCTATAAAAAGGTATTTTATACGAAACAGACAGTGATAGTACTTCAGAAGGGGATGAAAATACTAACAGTGAATCAGAACAGATATTAGTATTATGTAGGACGATATTCATATAAAAAAATTATTTGAAAGAAATCTCGGTATGCGTTATTTCAAGAATTTCCTGTAAGTATCATTGATACAGCTGAGCTATTTTTAATGGTGACTTCTTTTTGCAATTATTCCCTTAAACAAATAGATATTAAAATAAACAGCTACTATGTAACTAAAAGTATAAAGTTTCCAAAACACACGTGGAATAAGGAAAGAAACACGATATATATAAAGGAAAATTCTGGGAAGTACAGTGAGATTAAGGAAGCTGTTTCAGCGACTATCATATCAAAAGCAATACTGTTACGAGCCCAAGATTTCACTTCCCAGCAACGTTCCGCTTATAAAGGGGGAGAGTCATTTACAGAGATTTTGTCGAATACAAAAGAAAACTTGCAATAACTCCTTAATCGGGAGACTTGGCGGAAAAACAAAGGTTCTGAAATATTGGCGTTCCCGTATGTACTGAAATATTGGCAAAAAATCGGCTGGGAGGAAAGTTACGGACTTTTATAGAATTTCCCATGTGAACCTGGCCGCACCTGGCCGGAATATCTAAAATACGGACAGAGGCGAAACCGGATGAATTGATCCGGAAATAGTTTGGAAGCGATCAGCATTGGCTGATTGGATCTGCGGAAGAACCGTCGGTAGCTTGCTCGAAGGAATTTGCCGGAGAAGCGGAGTGTATCTGCCAGAACTGTTGGAGTCTTCTTTGAAGTATAGAGTATTATTACATAGATTTGAGTGTAATGCAAAATAGTAAGTTGGTGAGCTGAACGTTGCTGATATAACTATGACTGTCCTCATAAGTGCTGTTTTTGTTCATGTATCTATGTCTGTAAATTGGACAAGCACCAG
Source organism: Nephila pilipes (assembly GCA_019974015.1). NCBI lineage: Eukaryota > Metazoa > Arthropoda > Arachnida > Araneae > Nephilidae > Nephila > Nephila pilipes. The sequence goes on from BMAW01033159.1 coordinate 418,033, forward strand.
TGCTTCCGGTTTGTGTTGTTGAACTGTCCTAGGTTTTCTACCTGTGCAACGGCTTATCCTGAATATTTGTGAATAAAATGTCATGAAATACACACACACACACACGTGTGTGTGTGTGTGTGTGTGTGTGTGTGTGTGTGTGTGTGTGTGT
>BMAW01033159.1:418283-467492 GCA_019974015.1 Nephila pilipes
GTGTGTGTGTGTGTGTGTGTGTGTGTGTGTGTGTGTGTGTGTGTGTACACTGAAAATTTATGTAAATCTGTATTTCTGTATTAATCACAAAAATAGTTTTTGTAGTTTTTATACATATATGTTGAAATATCTTTATACCACAAGAAATACCCCGACTTAAATCGAAATTTTAGTAAAAATACCCAATGCCAAAGCGTTAAGTTGCGGTAGGAAACTGAATGATAAGGTACAGTTTTCGTTTTATGATCGTTTGCAATGTTTGATTGGTTTACACGATTGAACGTGCATATTCTTTTACTTAGATCAGAATTCGAAGTCTATAAATCAAAATTTAAAACTTACTTTGTGACTTTTCTGAAACTGTCTTTATAGAATCAATAAAAAACACAGCGATATCAACACAGAATTATTATGATAATACGATACCTTTCATAGGGAAATGATTGAGGAGTGTGTCCATTCTAAACTCTGAAGATATTAATCGTAATTAAAGTTAAAATGAAATATCTGGTGTCCTTTAGTGATTTTGGTGATAAAGTTGGCAAGTTATAAAATATGTTGCTAAATTAGTGATAATCAAGAAATAATGTCAAAATTTGTGTAACATATAATTTAAAATGATAACTATAATGATTATTATTATTTACAATATTATAAATATGTTAATAATGCGCAGTATTAGAAAATATTAATTATAATTATAAATAATTTATTTTAATATGTTATAATTACTTTAACTAATTTTTAATTATATGTTGTAATGTATATAATTATACATAATTATAAGTGTAAATATTTCTTATCTCTTACAATTATAGATACATTAATGTTAATTCTTTATAAGTAATGATAATAATAAATAAAAAATCATTGTTATACATTACAATTACTTTAATTTAAATATGATAAAAGATTATAAGCGATAAAGTAGATAAATATATTTTATAAAAAAAATTTAATTAAAAATGTTTAGGTAATATATAACAAACCTATTCAATAAGATTAATGTAAAAAAGTTTTACTTTTTTAAAAAAGTTCCTGCGAGTAAAATAAATTCATTCATTCAATTCAAACTGATTATTATTCTTATGAAACGAACATTTAATCTGTTTTGAAAATTAATCGTTATTCACGCAATGCTGTAAAGTGTGCGTTTTACTCTACGTTTCCAAAGCGCTTGGCTGTAGCCCTAACGTACATCTTGGTCGAGTCTATTACATGATTCCCCAGCAAAGCGTACTCTCCACCTATTGCTATACCCAGGTAAGTAAGCTGGAATAAATTCTTACAAATATCTATAGCATTTCTTAAAACTTAATATTTTCTAAATTTCGTAAGCAAGTATGAAACATTCATATAAATCTTTTAAAATACCGCTTTTTTTGTTACCATAACGCCAGGCGTAGAAACCAATATGTTATGCTATCTCACACAGTTCTCAATAGATCTGAGATCGGAGCCTAACTGAACTAAGGACTCAAAGAAGCTTCGTTCTCTGCGTTCCAAACAGCAATAATATATATATATATCATACTTTTTAGATATGCTTCACAGAATTTACTGAAGAGAATCTTCAAGGAGTTCAGCTATCACAAAGAACAAAAAATTATTTGAAAAAAAAATGTTAAAAATAAAAAAAAAATGAAGTATTTTAAAAATATCGTTTGCTGTTTTTCAAAAAGTATTTACAGCTTTTAACGAATAAGAATCAAGAATAGAGAACACATGACTTATACGCAGAATTTTCTCTTTTGTATTTGTACACATGTTTTGTAAATCTCTTTGAACACATGACCTATACTTATAAGTATCTTTTTTGGCCAATTCCCAGTCATTCAAACAATCAATCAAATTTATATTCCATTGCCATATTATCGTTTGCTTTCATTCTAATATTTATTTGAATAATTTAATAATTATCAAAAAAGTTAGCACCTATAAATCTGTTCTTCGCAAAACTTTGCATAATATTATTATTATATTTGTATTGTTATTTTAATGAAAGCAATTTTTAAAATTTAAAAAAAAATTAATATGTTGAGTAATGTAGGAAAAAGTTTCAAATCCAAGAAGAATACTGCATATTTTAACCTATAAATTGTTTTTGAACATTTTTTGACAAAATTTGTCACTCAAAGAATAAGAATAATTCAATAAAAGCACGCACAAAAATTGGTGCTTCTATGACAAGTTAATTTTATAAAACTATTCTTTAAACTTGAACTTTGTTAATATTACGGAAATACTGTGTGAAAGTTTCGCCCCCCTAAGGTAACGCAGATACTGAAATACTTCAAATTCCACTTTTTTTTTATTTTGCTGTTCAAAAACAAAGAGTACTTCGCTGAATCCGTAAATGTATTATTCATGACAATATGATTAATAGACAAAAACAAACAGATAAACAAGCGTACCTAGCCGTAGAGAAAAATATATGAATGCATGACTGGAAAAAAACGAGAGAAGATAAAATTCCAAAAAATATGGTTTGTAGGTGGTGAGTAACATAAAGATAATATTCCCTGAATATTGTTCTTTCTCTACTCAACGACGAAAGACTGCTGTATTATTATATGAAGTGAGATAATATATTTTTTCGGCTCTGCGGATATTCGCCGAATGGCTTCTTACTTAAATTTGCAATATTTTAGAATCTTATCATTTTCCAAAATACCCATTCATATGTTTGTATACTTGCATTTTCCTCAAAAGATGGTTTTTTTTTTTTTTGAATTCTGGTCCACTTTTCTTTGGTGCTATTTTTTTTTATTATTACGAATCAATTTTTTCGCACATTATGAAATGTAGCTATTTCAAACTCCGAGAACATAATTTTTTTCAATAAACATTCATAAATTTTCAGTATTATAAAATAACTATGTAAAAGTTATGAGAAATTTGAATCATATAATTAATTTTTTTCTTAACTTCATAAAATTTAATTTGTGAAATTATAGTTTTTTTTTATGCTCAGTGTATGAAAAGTTTTATATATATATATATATATATATATATATATATATATATATATATATACCAAATGTACCTAAAAAGTATTCGACTTTCAATTGTAAATACGGCTATTGATCGTTATTTGATACACAATTATTTATGTCTACAAATTCCACTCCCTGGATTACTAAATTCTGATAAAATCATAAAAACGATAAGAAGAAATGCATTTTTAATGCTTATTTCGTAAAGATACGAGGAAAAAAATTATTATATTCTAATATTTTTCAAATAATACACCTAAGGGGTTTACTTTTAGCAGGTAAGTATGAAATCAGGTCCCTAAGGTCCCTAGTGATATTTTTTTCTTTCCCATGGGGGCTTAGTCTTTGATGATCCAGGATGCAACCAAGGATGCTCTAATAATCCTTCTTTATTTTCGACCCACCCTCTTGTAACCCCTTTTTTCAAAACATCCTTGAGTCTAGATCATAGCTACACATAGCTTGGTGAATTTGGCATTGCATCACTAAATCCCAACATTCCTTCCCTCATACATTTCTTAAATAATAAATATGAAAAGTAAGTGCATACCTTTGAAAGATCTGATAGCTCAATTTTAAAATATAATGTTATAGATCATAATGTTTTGTCAATTTGAAATTCAGTTCGAGAAAATATTTTCATTTGCTTTAATGCATATGCACCTTTGTCTATTAAAGATAATAGATTTAAAGTTCCTGTATGAAAGTGAAATACCAAATGAGGTGCTGTGCTAATGACTCGACTTGATTCCAATCCATCAGTTTCTATATCTGTAACGACCAGTAAGGTGAAATTATTTATTATTAATCATGAGAGTTAGAATTCAATTTCTAAAACATATAATTATATAATTAAAAATTACGTATATACGTACAAAGGGAATCGTTATTCTTTGTGAGAACAGAAGATGTAACATAAAAAATGCTTTTTGCAGGTTATAAGAGATACAAAGACTCTCTTTCCTGTCTCTTATATTAAATGTATTATTTAAACACGCCTTATGCATTTCATCCCATTAATATTAATAACGAAATATAAGCAATCAAACATTTTTATTTTTATAAATTTTATTCTTGCTACAATTTATTGAATGTTTGGTAACATCATACTTAGAAGAAGTATGAAGGGTTGTGGACACGGATCTTAAGAGGTTGAAACCCGGTCAAGTAACGAAGACGAAACCTTAGGTAATACCCCACTCTCTTAACTTCAAAATCACGCCCAAAGGAGGACTTTGAACGCCGACATATTTAACTTCCCTCAGACTCGAAATATGACGGATCTTGAGAGAAATCAATATTTGAAACCTCGGTTTGACGGAAACAATAACGCACTCAAGACCGCGACCCTGACCACTCGAATACCACCGGCCAGCTATGGTTTTTGCTTTTATATATTCGATTTATAAACAATTAACGAGAACATATACAGCACACCATTTGCAATGAATACATGTAAAGCATACCTTTGTTACGGAAGCATATATCGAACATCATTTGTAATAAGCACATTTACAGTGCAAAATTTGCAACGAAAATATAAATAATACGCTATTTATTATGAACACACATACACACAGATATATATATATTAGCACACTATTTGCTATGAAAAATAAATAGCACATCATTTGTAATAAGTATCCATATAAGACACGCTTTGAAGTGAAAACATATATAATGAGCTATTTGTAATGAAAACATATTTTGTACACCGCTTTAAAGTCCAAAATACTAATCCCATATGAAAGAGGCAAAAACACTGCAATCTGTTATATATACTAGAAGGTTTCGTAGCATCTTATAGTACAAATAATTAACCAAGATATCTGGATAAAGTTTATTCAGCATTTTAATTTAACTTTATATACATAATGTTGTAACTTACATCTAATTATGTTGTTTAGTTAGATTTCAGGAAGCCGTAGAGTACATTAACCTGCATATCGTAAGGTTTTAATTATTACTAAGACAATCGAGGCATAAACTTAAACTTATTTATTTTTCTTAAGATTTCTCTACATAGTCACCATCCAGAGTTATATATTTCTCCCAGATTTTTTTTAATCATTCGAAAGACATCATTGTAGAATTCAGCAGATTAAACTCTATTTTTTCTATATCATGGGTTATTTCAATCTACGGTTTCGTGAAATTAAATAAATCGACATGAATAGTTGTAATTCACAACATTATGTACATAATGATCAGTTATAAGCAGAATAAATTTTATCCATGCATCTTGGTTATTTATTAGTAATAATTTAAACTTTACAATACCCCTTCGTCCAGCATACTATTTGCAGCGAAAACATATACACCATTATAAATTCTAAAGTACTAATCCCCTTAGGAAAGAAGCAGAATGGCTGCAATTTGTTATATGTATCTCATACCAGAGTATACTAAATATTACACACCAATTTTTTTCCTTTTGACAATGAAAATTCCGTTGTTGAAGAAAAGGAATACACTCGACTTAAGCAGAGAACCCAAATAATAACTCCCAAATGTATTCGTCAAAAGAAATTCTATTTTTATTTAAAGTGGAATTCGAATTATATTATTCGTTTTTTTTTTCTTCTTTACAAAAATACGGTTGTGATATTTTACCGTCTTGATTTTTGCTTTCTAAAAATGTGAAATCGTTTTGAAAAGGAAATATTTCAGAAAAATGTTGAATAAATCTTGCAAAGAAAAAAAATGACGAAAAAAAAAGAGCATCATTAGCAGAATGAGAAAAGATATATTACGAAAATTGTGATATTTCTCTTGAAAATGTTTTTATTTTTATACTGAATACTTTTTTTTATACTGAATCCAAATTTTAAGGGATATAGTACACTCGATTACATTTTGAACTTTAATTCGATTCTGTCTGCCTCAAGTTGTACTAAGTTCCCTGATTCTACAAAAATAAATAAGAAATCAAGGCGTGGTTTGTCTTCTCGTTTTCAAAAAGACTGTACAAATTAAGGGATTGCCAGTTCATGTACAAGCTTCGAAATGAATTGCAATAAAAATTGGAAGATGAGAGGACACTCGTGATTAATTAGAGTGTGCTCTGTGATAGCAGCAGAAACAGGTAAAAAATTAGATCGTAAGTGCTAAAATCTTTTTTGTAAAGTATGTGACCTTTACAAAGGTATTAAATTTGGTCTCAAATACAAGACATGGAAACCATAGGATTTCATGCAAGAAAACCTATTCTGGTTCTGCGGGTAAGATGAAGGTAGTTGAAACGTTGAGAATTTTTCATTGTTCCGGAAGGCTTCACAACCTGAAATATTCCAACTATATAGGAGGCGGTGATGCCAAGACATTCAGTGCCCTTTCTGAAAACAAATCATTGATGGATGACTATCTAATTCAAAAGTTGAATGTGTTGGCCATGTGCAAAAGTTGATGGACACAGGACTTAGGAAGCTGAAATTAGTACTTGGAAAAAAGAAGTCCTCTGGCAATAAAACTATTAGTGGTAAACGTAAGTTGACAGATAGTTTTGTAAATAAACTTATCCATTACAACGGAAATGCTATTCGAAGCAACTCGACAATTTATATATATATATCGACAATATATATGTTTATACTGCACAAATGAAATCAAATTACTAAGTTTTCTACATCCTGCAAGCAAATACAATGATTCTTTTATTAGTTGGTTGTTTTTAATGTTGCATTTAGAAGTAGCAAGAATGCTATCGGTGACATGCCTCGTAATTTTAAATCATGGTTAGTTAATGAACACGATGTCTGAGCTGACATTCCACTCTTCTATCTTCCACACCATACTAACACAACGTCTTTGAAACTGGCAAATTTAACTCTAATAAACCCCCATGTGACCATGACCACTCGACTACCACTGTTGTAGGAAGCGTCTCAAAATACTTCTTTTTAAATATCAATCAGACTAATTTTTAGGAAAGAGTTTACTCATAAACTCTTAAAATTAATTTTAAAAAATTTAATTGATACTTTTTTGACCTATACTTTTTCCCTTTGATCTTCAATAATCATTAGTATTTTCACATCTTAATCCAAGATAATGATAGAGAGTTACACCTAGAGCAGTGTTGCCCAACCACTGATCCGTGGTACTTTGTTGTCATACTGCGTTCAATTTTGCATCTTTCACTTTTCGGAGAAATCTTCATTTCTTCTGAAATCAATCAAAAAGTCATAGTTATTACAATAAACTAACATTAAAGGTCTTTAACTAAAAACGTTCATCATTATTTTCCTGAAACCGATTATCCGAATAAGGATAGTTTTTCTGAGATTAATAAACATTTTTAGAGGATGCAAATTCCTGCTCACTTGACCATCGTGACAAGAAAAAATTAATCGAGTCAATTTAATCTATTGTTCAGATATAAAATGCTATTATTTTCTCAATATTCTGGATATCGGTCGATAAAAAATATCAATCTCTGTTATAAAGCTATCAAATTGTTAGTCGTTTTTTCGATATTTCCCAATTATATGATAAAACTCTTTCAACTATATTAATAATAAAAGCCAAATAAAGAAATTGATGAACACATCCTCTAGGACAGGGGTGAGAAAATAGCGGCCCTCTAAAATTATATTTGCAAAAAGTCAGAAAACACTGTTTTGAACAGAGATTTCCTTCCCGTGAGCGACCGAAGATTCGATTCTTAATTTCCACTAGGACGGCAATATGTCGTAACTTTCCATTTTGTATTTTCAGCTATAAATATATAAATGTTCAACTTAAATGTAACTTTGAATCCTCCAAAAAAAATTTACTTGTCAACTAGAACTATAACAAGATGAATTAATTGGTTAGTGACGAAATCACACCGTAGCTGAAGACTGTTAGCAAAAGTTTTCTTTGGTACTGGATAACTGTACAATTACTCATCTTTATTCGTAGAATTAGTGAAAATTTCATCATAACAGAGGAATTAGTATTCTTAGAATCATTGAAAAAAAAGAACCTCAGGTCAGAACCTGCTTGAGTGTGCTGTGAATTGTAAGGAGAAAAATAGCTTGCCCTGGAACAAAAAGGCAAACATCAAAGCAAATGGAGCTAGGACTTTCCGTGGAAAAAATTTAGGTGTAATTAAGTATTTAAAAAACAAGTTACAAGCACAGTATACAGAAGCTGTCTTTCATTGCAGTTTGCCTCAAGACAGATTTTTCAATGTGCACTAGAATTGTAACATTTGATAACTCTTATTGTTAGCGCGGCGAATACAACCAGAGGTACTCCACCATACATAATTCAATTATTTTCTTAAGGATCTGCAGGCAGATAGAAAGACATAATTTACCGGAACATTATGAAGCGGTTGAGTCTGGATGAAGTGATACGAAAAGACTGTGGGCATTGCAAAAAGAATTCCTCTTATTTCTGACTCGCAGAATATACCTCATAATTTAAAATAATACGTGATGAGTAGAGATTTAAGATGATGCTTGCAACTCACATATTTAAGAAATTGATAGAATTAAATGTAGCGTTGCAGGGGAAAGGATTGATGGTGCATGAAATGTGGATGTAAGTAAAATAATTATGAGCAAAATTAAATACATTTTCAAGGAAAGTAAATGAAAGCAATTCTTGTAATTTCACTTAATTATGAAAATAAAAAGTATTTGTGCTAAGATTAAATATCACCCGAAAAGTTTTAAGAACAAGGCGCAAGATGATATTAGGACTTTTGGAAAATTCAGCCTAAATTCAGTTTGTTCTATTATTCCATTAAAGATGAAACTAACACAGCTCTTGAGAAGCTGCAGCTGATTGACAAGCAGGTATATCACACCGTGATAGAAATGTTTAATGCTATGACTATAGTTGTTATTTAAAAATCTTTATCTGCTGAAAAGTTTCCATGCATTAAGAAATTTCACCAGAAAATGTTTGTAGATTTTAGTCTACATATATATGTGAATGAAGTTTTTACAAACTAATGGCAATTGATTTTATACATTTTAAAAGGTGCGACCCACCGTTAACCTTCGATTCCACAAAATGGAAGCGGAGCAAAAAGAAAAAAAAAACTCACTGCTACATTAGTGCATTTGTGAATTCAGCGGATCTACCTGCCTAAAATAGCAATCCACCGGTAAAAAATATTTTTTTATTCTTTTTTATATAAAACAACAAAATATTTCAATAAAAAGGAGTTTTTATCATCTTTCTCGTAATTTCTCGTCGGCATTAATTTTATTTTATCCATATATAAGAACAACATTTTGCAGGTCTCATTTGTATTTATTTCCGAACTAGTAAAATTAAACACTAAGTTATTGAATACATTGGAAGGACTACTGTCCTACTATGGTATTTCCCTGTAATGAAAATTTAAAAAATGAAATGTTTGGCATTACTTGTTTGTTTACATTTACTCCAGTATCTAGGGGATGGTTGTAATCAATGGATTCCCATTTACTTTAGAATACCAAATGTGTGATAGTATGACAATTATTTACGTCTGTTGGGAGAACAGCAATTAACTTTTATAATTACTCAATTTCCTACATCTTATTCGAGTTGTTAAGCGAAATATTCTCTATCCAAATTATTAATAAATTGATCCATCTTGAGTAATGCAAACAATAATTCCTTTAAATCTTTAGTGAACGATAAATATATTCATTGGAGAAGGTGTAAAATTGTCAACTATAAATTAAAATGCAGATAAGATACAAGTCTGATATCAATACAAGATAAGAACAATACATTTCTTCATTATTATCATTAGAGCAATTCATTTTATTAACTTAGCTTTATATATATATGTTTCCTCACTTCTATTGGTTACATTTCAACAATTCATGAGATTTACCTATATTACATTTCATTTGGCTGGAAAGGAACTTAAAAATAATTAGAAAGGGAAAACAACGATAGTAAAGGGAAAACTCACTAATATCCCACACTACAACATGAAAAAACAGTTTTAAGATGTATTATATGTGTTTGAATATAGAATAAAGCAATATGACACATTAAGGTTTTTGTCTGAAGTGTTTGGAACTTTCAGCAAATCGATGTTTATAATTGCCTCTTCCTACAAACAGTAAAGGGTAATTCTATTACATCCAAATATACCTGATAAAAGTAAATAATCTAAACAACGCATATTTCATTATAATCTTGAAGTTGGCACAGAATGCAGCACACTAAAATTCTGCGGATCTAACATGTCCCTCTCTACCTTTTTAGCTCAATAGAGCTGTCAGAAGTTTCATCCAAAACTGCTCAATATTTCATTGTCTAGTGTTCCCTGCTTCGAATTTCACCCTTATATACATATATACCCTTATATAAATATATATAATATATATATATATATATATATATGGTTCAGAATTTCACATGAGTGGAGATTTCTATATATGATAGCAAACAAGATTAAAACAGGTCGTATAAGAAATATATTATGAAAAAGATCTACTAACACATCAATCAATAACTCCCGAGACTAACCAAGAGATGGTGCTCGTAGTAAACCAGTAACCAGGTCTTTCTAAAGTACGAACCTTTGCTTGAAACGTGTCAAAATTTTAAGTCGATCGGACCAGAAACAGCTGAGTTATCGAGGTTGGAGTAAAGTCGTTTTGTAGTTTGTTTAAAAAATGGAAAAAACCGAGTTTCGTGTTCTGATAAAACATTGTTTTTTAATGGGTAAAAACACCGTGCAAGCGAAACAATGGATTGAAAAATGTTACCCGGACTCTTGTCCATCAAAAGCAACGATTTGTCGGTGGTTTGCCGAGTTTAAACGTGGTCGTACCGACACAAATGACGCGGAACGCTCGGGTAGACCTGTGGAAGCCGTTACACCGGAAAATGTGAGTGAAGTGACAAAAATTATAATGAAAGATCGTAAAGTGAAGCTCCGTGAGATTGCTGAGATGACACAGATATCATATGGAAGTGTATTTACTATCGTTCATGAAAAATTGAGCATGAAAAAGGTTTTTTCCAAGTGGGTGCCGCGATTGCTTTCGATGGAACAAAAACAGCAACGAGTCGATGATTCAGAAAGCTGTTTATCGCTATTTACTCGCAACAAAAAAGATTTCTTGTGAAAAAAAAAGAAAAAAAAAAGATTTGGAAAAGCGTTGGAACGATTGTATCACCCTAAAAGGTGATTAACAAAAGGTGTTATGTTGATGAATAAAAAAAATTTTGCAAAAAAAAATGTTGTTTTAAATGTTAGTCTCGGGACGTATTGATCCATGTGTTATGTTTAATAGATGGGATATCATTTTGCATCAGCTAACGAGACGTAAAATGCAATAGCATACAATGTGTTGCTTTTGCGACTCATCAAAAAATTAAATACCTATGCCAAGAAATTCTCTCACTTCCACCCTACTCACTAGATCTAGCAGCATTCTAATTTTAGCTGTTGAACTCCCTGCAAATTTATTTAAAATAAAAAAAATTCAAAACTGTAGCAGTTGTCAATCTATAATAGCATTACTTGAGATCTTTTCCACTAAAAACATTGCAATTTACAACGTTTTTCTGAATTTCACTTGGTGTGTGCGTGTGAGTGTTAGTGTGTCATCAAATTTTCGATCGTTAATTTAACCAACTTTCCATCAAGCTAGAACTCTGAAACTTTGGGAATCGTTCTTACTCGTCTAACAATGCAATATTTAGACATTTGCGACGAATTTTAATCAATATTTCAATAATTGTAATAAGTCAAAATATCCCTTCCACTCGACGCTTTTAGGATTGAGGAAAAAATTTCTTTCCCCCTCTGGGAACACCGGGAATTCCACATACGCCACATAAGGTATCGTAAAAATTTTCTACTCACAAAAGGGGTTGCTGACTTTTAGTCAGTAATCATTCGCAAGAAAGAAAGATTCCAATATTTGGCGCCATGTCATATCACAATAATTTTTTCTGAATTCTGATTCCCATTTTTAATACAATGACTTACAAACTTTCAAATGCATGTTTTGATTTTATATTATGAATTTTTTAATACTCTCACAAATGTCTCTATTAAAGTAAATCTTAAAGTTAAAAATTAGGTTTTCTAGAATTTGATGTACCGCATTTCAGAAGTACTAAGAAAGTAGAATTTGAATGATTGGCATGTCGACTAGAAATCATGAAATAGTAAAAATTATTAGATACATAACTTTTATTTGCTCCATTCGTAATTTTTTAGTCTATGCAAATTACTAAAAATAACTTAATCTGAAAAAGAATTTATTGTATCCATTGCTTAATTATGAGATAGATTGATGAAGAATGTGGGGCAATATAAGCTATATCCCTTAAGTATGAGAAAAATATTACGAAAATATTAATAAGGCATTATATAATAAATATTTGTCTGTTAAAATAATTTCAGAATTTTTTTTAAAAAAAATTATTCTTATTTTTGTGCAATGTTTTCATGTTCCTTAAAAAATAATAAAGTTCGTTTATGTTTTTTCCACGTTTTGGGGTCTTGAAGAGTATGACGCGTAATACATGTAGATTTATCTACACTTAACCCCAATCATACTCAAATTAGCCTCCCTCACCTCTACGTGGTTAGATCTAGTAATCCAAAAATATTTAGAAACTAAGAAGGAAAGGCTTGTATGTGTTGTAAAATTTTTCAGTAAAAAAAATTCAATAAATGATTGATTAAATTGAAATTATAATTAAATTTTTTATGTCTTTATCACGCGTTTGTTTTGAATTTAATGTATAATAATTAATATACTTTGTCATTATATAAAAACGTTTTTTTTTTAAAACGTTGGTTTTTATCTCGAATTATTCAAAAATAGTTTGTACAAGTTACCATAAGCTGGCCAGAAGTCATAAATAACGACGGATATTTTGTTGTATAATAAATATTAGGAAAAGTATGAAAATTTATATTTTTACTCCACTTTAAAAATAGGCAGAAGTTTCTGTTAGACTTTCTATTATCTGAACTTCTGACACTGCTAATAAAATGTTAAAAAAAAGTATTTTTATTCCATAGGGAGAAAGAACTATCTAACGTTATAATTACAGCAATCGTTAATTTTATCTCAAAATGGAAGAGAAATAAATTATCGCTTGTTATTTAAATTCAAGAAACTCTCTTGCTTAATTTTGTAAATCATCCATTTGCTGACAGTATCTATCCAAATGAGTTTTTCGTTAGGTACAAGTTTGTAAAGCTTGTAATGTTTTAATCATCTGATGTCCAATCCTATACACAGTATTTACATGTTCAGACTCAAGTTCAGGTGAATGCTGAGGAAGAGGGAGAAGGAGGAAAGTTATTTAGACTCCCAGGGGGTGTACTTTTTCTTGCGATATTTTCATAGGGAATCCACTTTTCATCAACAGTTATCATCCAATAGAATAAAGATTTGTTTTTGTTCCGCGCAAGCAGAGATGTATCTATGACGACTGAATTATTCAACTTTTAAAATGAAGGAACTTAATCACACGACGAGCTTCCATCTTCTCCATACTCTGAGAGGTTACTTCAATCTACAGCATCCTGAAACTAATAAAATAAAATTAATAATTATAAGTAAAAGAAAAGCGAGGTCCGTCGGGTTTTCTTCATGTGCTTATGAAGCCCATGAGCGAAAGCTTGGCACTAGAGTAGCTCGTCACAACTTGTTTTAGCTTTTACTGTACTGTGTAACACTGCAATTTAGCACTACCTTCCATTTACTATTAAACTATTGCCAGATGGCGCCACATGATCCTTTGGTTAGAAGCGCAAGCACGAGAAGCGCAAGCTCAATGGAAGGCTAGAGACTTGTTAGTAGAATGATGATGTATATTCGTGAATCTGTTTTTAATATATGTTTTGTATACTGTCTTGTGTTGTGGAATGTGTCAAGTATTAAATAATATTTTTTCCCGAAACCATCCCGGCTGTTCATTAGTTTGTCCTAAAATACTAACAACATGTAAGAGATACAAGTGTATTTATTTTTATTCTAAATTACGTTTTTATCAATACCTGAACATTCAATTAAATTAATGGTGATGCTTAAGTTTAGTTTTGTAGTTGTTAGAATGAGAAACGAAGAACTTTAATGGATATTTATATCGTCTACATAGATTCTCAGAATGTGAGTAAATTCATTTGACGCATTTGTGATCATTTACATTTTTATCTAGAATGGTTTATTTTCAGTATATGTTAAAATTATATTCCTTAACGACATGGTCTCGAATGTGCCGCATTAAAGAACGTTGCAAATACTATTCCAAGATTCACGTGCAGCACCGATTCCGAGTTATTTTCATTTGGAAAGAGTTAGCTTGCTGTATACCAGTTAGCCATTTAAATGGGTAGTACGGAATGTAAGAAAAGAATTTATTATCTATTCGCTCGACATTTATCAATCATGTCAACTTGGATAACAGTATGCTAAAAATGATACATTATCTTTAAATATATATAGGTTCCTAATTTGAAAAACTCTTGTTTTTGTTCAAGCTACAATAAAAATTGTAATCATATTTCACTTAAGCTTTTACTATTCATTCTTAAGTTTATGAAATATTCTGCAGAAACTTATAAAATATTGAAAGTTCTTAAAAAAATTTCAGAGTATATGTTTATAGTGAATCAATTTTGTATAATTTAAGCTATTCTGCATAAATGGCTGACAGGTCGCTATATATACTACTGAACTAAATCTGTTTAACTTTCAAGTTTCAACAACGCACATATTTCATTTTTGTACTTGGAGAAAATAAGATTCTTCTTCTAGTACATTCGGTCAAAAAGTACATCTAGCACGAATTCTTCTACACCCCAACAAGCATGCAATTATGCTCAACATTCTGCAATTTATTTTGTAAATAGTAATTGAAAAATAAATATTTCAATGTCTACGAAATACATTGTGGTAAATTAAGAGTAAATAATTTTCGAATACCGCTATATTTTGGAAAACTCATTTCTGCTTTCACCGAACCATTAAAACCCGTTGATAATTGGTTAGTAAAACTACAAAATAATTATACGAGTATTTAATCAAAATGGTAGTAAACTGAACCCAAATGTTTGAAAATATCTCGGGTAGCGATACAGAAATTATTTACAGAGAGACAAAATTACAAGAATTTCATGAAAAATGTATCTGAATTTTTAATGAAAAATTTTCTTAAAAATGTTAAAAAGGGAAGTATTTTTAACGTAAAGCAAAATATGAATTAGAGTGTGAAGTGAAATAGATGTGAAATGAGTTTTTTGTAATTCAAAGAACATTTTTATAATATAACACCGGTAAATAACGAGTTTGTTGAACGTGGGTTTTCTTTCAAACTTTACTTTTCGCGTAACATAATTTTTGTATCTTAAATTTTATGAGCAAAAGGGAACGTTGAGTCAAATTAAATTTACTCAATAATTAGTGATAATTATTTATTTTATTATTTAACTTTTTTATTTTATTTGACTAATTTATTTTATTAAAAAAAAAATTTATTTTATTTTTCGCTCAGTGAAGCATAATGTTAATCAATTAAGCTAAATGTAATAAAAATTAAAGCAAACGATTAATTATTAAACTACGGATTTGGCGAGAAACTTTAACTAAACTAACAAAACAAAAATTAAAATTTAATTTTTCAAAAAATTAGTTTTACTCAATTAATTTTTATTAATTATAATTAAATTATTGTATTTTCATCCAAATCAATCGTGTATAGAACATTTCATCTCAATTGAGCTCTTTAAAATATGAGAAAAAGGCTTTTAAAGTTTTGATGCAGACATACAATGTCAATATAAGGAAACTCATTAGTAATTAGTTTTGATGCAGACATACAATGTCAATATAAGGAAACTCATTAGTAAATAGTTTTAATCAATTAATTTTTAATTATAATTAAAATATCATATTGTCATCCAAAAAATTATTTATAAAAAAAATTTCAGCTCAATTGAGCGCTTTAAAATATGAGAAAAAAGGTTTTAAAGTTTTGACCCAAACAAAGTTACAATGTGAATTAAAGAAAACCCTTTAATAAATACTTTTAATCATTGTGAATTTTTCTCTTCAAAATAATAAAGCGATTTGTGCAATGTTAAAAAATGTGACCTTAATTCTGAACTCATCTTCTTGCTTTAACATTAATTTTATTTTTGGGTTAGTAACTGAGATTGAGTTAAATTTGAGATTAATGCGCAAGACTCAAATCTTGCTATGATGCGCCAAACAATGTAAACTGTGATCTAGGCGAAAGAAAGGTGGAAGAAGAAAAAAAAAAGGAGGGGGGGATGATTGGCAAGAAGGATGGTTGAAAATAGAGAAAGATTTGGGTATACTAGAGGCTGTCATCCATGTTTACCAAAGCTTCTAAATCCCATGGAAAAGAAAAAGAACGCTTGGGTATTTTGGACTCATGATTCCTTTTACATACCTAAAGAAGGTAAGCCTCTCATAGGATTTTTAGCGCAGCTGCTAATGGGAGGATTTTCAGCCTTAATTCATTTAACCTGGCCTTTAAAGGCAGCAGGACACCAATCCACGACTCAACGGAAACAACACCACTCTAGAGCTCGCGAATATGACAACTGTGCTACCAAGCACCAAATAAGGTGTTGTAAATTGTAAACTCTTTTATTTCCTAAGCGTTTTTGTGTTCAGTGATTTAATATTTGGCATTCCTGCCAAATATTAAAACCGGAAGATAATAACTGAATATTTATTTATAAACTTATTATCAGAATAAATAAAAATAGCTAGAACTCCAGAATATTTTTGTGTGTATAAAATATACATATTGGCGGATGATAAAATAAAACTTGTGAAAGCGAAACGTGACACAGCCAGGACAACTGCAACTAAATTTTGTAAAAATATTAAAAAGGAATCAATAAAAGAAGATATAGATGTCGACGATTTGCAAGAACTCTTAGAACATGTAGCGATTGACTATAAAGAATTAAAAATATAGACAAAGAGTTCAAAAAGAGTGTCAATTTAAAAGATCTAGAAAAAGAGTTGGTAGATGCAGCGGAATACACGGAAAAAGTGATAACTTGGAAAGTTAAAGCCTCTAGAAAAATACGAGAATTAATACAAAAGATACAGATAACAGTTTAACTCATAATTCTGAATTATTGATTGCTTCTAAAGAATGTATTAAAGAGTATGCGAGTATCAAATTGCCCAAATTAACAATAAAAAAAATTTCAGGAGAAATTAACGAAGGTTAAGATTTTGGAATTTTTTTGAAAAGTCTATTGATGAAAATGAAAGTTTAATCAATTTAAATAAACTTAATTATTTTAAAGCCCCTGTCGGGTAATGCTCTAAGTACAATTGAAGCTTTTGTATTAACTATATAAAATTATGAAGCTGCTGTAAAATGTTAAAAGAAAGATTTGGTTGCTAAGATTCATAGATTAATTGTCATTTGAATTATTTGCTAAATGTGTCTCCTCTGAAAAACTTAACTCGAATGATTTAAAAGCTTTCAGAAAATTATTTGATTATTGTCAAATACAGATACGATCTTTATATTCTTTTGGCATAGTTTCTGAAAGTTATGGGGCATTATTATCTCCGCTTATGCTTAAACTTTTGCCACCCGATTAGGTTAAGAATTTAATAAAAGTGAAACAACATTAGATGTTAAAACCCTGATAGATTTTCTCTCAAAGCAATTGATTTCCAAAGAAACGGCTAATTTACAACAATGTTAAGCAATCAAACTCTCTCAGTGTACGAATAGATATAAAGACCTTTAACGAACTAAACACTTCAATGCGCGGCTAAGTAGAAGGCATGATTCGTCGATAAATTTTAGTGAAAGAGATCTCAATTTAAAAATCGAAACCATCTCAGAATCACAAAGTCAAAGTAGGAAGGCTGAGAAATGGGTCTATATTGGTGTTTTTTGCGGCTCCAATGTGGATGTCCACACTCATTAATTTCATGTGATGCAGCAGAAGAGTCGCTAGTCTATAATTGTGTAGTAATATCACATAGTGTATTTAGGAATATATACATGCGTATTAGGAATAATCTACTGTAATGTGGGCTATTTATCAAGAATTTAATAAAGCGTAATAAATGTGTGTTACATTGAAATAAACTTTATTTTTGTTATGACTGTAGACTGCCTTTATTAATCCATTTGTTCATGATATAAATTGTTTTCGATACTTAGTCTTCTATACTGTGATGCAAATTGAGTTTTTTGCTTTACATTTTAAAGGGAAACACTGTGCATTTTCGGTTTGTTTATAAATTCTAAGAATTCAATATATCTTAGATGTATGCATGTTTTATATTATCCTCAGTTTTCAAGACAATCTATTTTCTTACGTTTTGTACAAACTTTTTAATACAAGGTAAAGATAGGCGTTAACAGCCAAGTTTTGCTTGTAATCCAAATATTAGCTTGTTGAAAATTTTTAAAATTACTTAAAGGTGCTACGTTAATTACGAACATAATTGAAACTATTTACTCCTTTCAGAAAATTCGTTTTCTTTATATAACGTATCAAAACGTATTTCAATATTCTTTTTGAACATTTTTTACAAGCGTGTACACACACACACACACACACACACACACACACATATATATATATATATATATATATATATTCATTGAAAAATATAAATTTCATGCAAATATTGCATAGTAAATTCACTACAATTGTTTCATGACAAACTATAAAAAAATTATTCTAAAACATAATAAATGGAAAATGGTTTCAATGTCTAAGTGTACCCGAAAATTTTAAAAAAATTATTTAATTACTGCAATTTATTAGGATAGATTTATTGGCTCAAGGTCTTTATTTGGTTAAATTGCTACAAATACTCATTAATTTACAAAATAAAGAAAGAGAAAAAAAAGTGTGTCGAGAGGGTGAGTGAAAGTTGAGGCTCCAGACACTAGAGCCATAACTACGCCAAACTATGTGTATCCGATATCTATAAGTAAGAAAAAAAGACAAATATATAAGTAAAAAAAAGACAAATATATAAGTAAAAAAAAGACAAATATATAAGTAAACAAATATAAACCAAGTTTTTATTTAAATATGGATAAAAGATATAAAAATAATTTTTAAATGTAAAGTAGTATAAAATATATGAACCTCATAAATTGTAGTATATAATTTATGAAGCTTTAACTACGATAAGTTGAGTACCCCCCCATATGTATTTTATTATATATGAGATAAAAAAAAGTATTAACAATTCAAGTGTTTATAAATTTTACAATTATTTTACATTTAAGAAATATTTTAATACCCTTTAATCTATCCTTAAATAAAAATTTGATTAATTATTTTTATTTACGTTTACTTAATGATTTATAGTCTGAAAATTTAAGGCTAAAAAAGTCATTTACATGAGCTATAATGTGAGCAAAATTTCATCTCAACTAAATATTATTAAGAACAAGGCCCTAGCCACCAACCTCCTTCCTAAATCTGTCACTGCATCAACATGGCACAATATTGTATTATCATCGGAATTATATGTGTATGCAAAATTTAAGCTCGATCAGATAATAAGATGCGGGTTAAAATTCGAGTAACAATTTCGAGCTGGAGATACATATTGTTTTACTCACATGCATAAGAATATGACAAGTTTATTAAAAACTTTCAATAAAATAGACAAACACTAGAAATATAGTAGAAAATACATAAAGATCGCAAGGTAGATAGATTAGTTGAAGAAGAGTAAAAAATATAGTGAGGAATATAGCTAAGGTATCCTGGGAGTACATCACTCATGCTTACCAAAGATAATACACCTCATAAGAAGGAGAAAGATAAATATGGTATTGCGGCATCTCTCTTCAACAATAACAAAATTGAAGGAGACTTATAAGAGATCCGACAGGGAATTCCCTTTCGGTTCGGCTGTCTAAGGAGTCAACAAATAAGACGAGAGAGTTTTCCCCGTTCCGAACATATCAAGAGTTCGAATCGTCCCTGTTATTGAACGTCAAGCGACTTCCTCAGCCATGAGGGGGAAGGGGGTAGAAAAACAATCCCCGAAATTATTGAAATCACATTTTCCGCCGAAGTATCTCAAGAGCATGATTCCCCTGTTTACCTAAAGATGGTATGTTTCGGAGGGGATTAGACAAAATTTAATAAATAAAGATATCTATGAGATCTTAGAGGAACATAACAATAAACCCCATTAGAGCAAGAAAATATGACTCAGGCAACTCGGGAAACCTGAACTACTTACCTAAAGGTGATAAGCCATCAAGAAATTTTTATAAGAAAATAGAAAAAATGTACGTTTTTATGATTCTAAACTTAATAAATCAATCTGTATCGAAATGGGAAAGAATGATAAAGAAAAAAAAATTTGTTTGCTGCATTAAAATTCTCTAGAATTATTTATATAGATTGACTGCTTATTGTTTTCGCATTTAGAACGCACAAAAAACAGATAATTCTTCTTGAAAATGAAAATAACGATTGAAATATAACTGGAATAATAAATACTTGTATTATTCTATTGAGATGCTAATTATTTATTCTAAAAGCAACATGATGATTATTGGCGAAGGAGATTCTGAACCCTGATCAAATGACGAAGACAACACCCGAGCTGATGCTCCAATCTTGAATATAATCCCAAATTTTGGATTTTGAGCCTTGATGAATTTGATGGGAATGTGTTCTGTTGCAAGAATAGCATCAGCCCTCGAACCAACGACTCGACGGAAATAAATCTGTCCATGAGATAGCAAACATACTCCCTTGGTATGTTCTCGTAGGGGATTATACCATAAACATACCCCTTCGGCTTCCTCGTGATTACTCAATAAGAGAGTAAGAAATACAGTTAATAGATTCATAATGAATTTATAAATTGTTAAGCTTAATTCTCCGAATGTAATGTATGTATTTTTCTCTACATATAAGAGATTCATATATTTAATATCAAACTGTATGATTAATAAATGATAAATAAAATCTCCCTTAAAACAAAAAAAAACATTAATAATTCATTAATATCATTGATGATTTTAGTTGCACTCTCATCACTAAAAATGTTACAAAATTCAGTATTTCAAAATGTATTGTTCTAGAAATATGCATTAAGAATGAAAAAAGTTTTATTTTAAGGCTCCCACCTACCTGCCATTTTGATTTAATCCAATGTTAATCATTTGGAGTTTCTTCTTTTCCCTTTAAATCTAAACTATTCGAATGCAATCAAGGACATCCCAACAAAGAAAAAAAAAACGTTTCTATGGAATTACATTTTCTCCCCGATTTTTGAAAATATCCTAAAAGACCAGAAAACAAACAAATAAATCATTATAATAGTATGCGTAACATTATAATAGGCGTAAAAAGTTCTTAAAAATATTAAAAAAACATGATTCCTCAAAAAGATCTTCATTAATTATTTTTGGATGCTCTTTATTGGATTCAAATTGATAAAATAGTCTACATTTGAGGAGGTAAGTAGAAATTCCATGCCTGGTAGACAGGAGCCTTCCTAATTAAACTCTTATACTGTAATCGCAAAAACTACGTTTGTTACAACAAGAATCTTACACACTTATTTTCAAGTTGTTCTTCAAACATTCCTTTCAGTTGTAAATGATACAACAGATTACTTCTTAGCCATCATCAAATAAAATTGATTCCCATACCAATAGATCGAAGAGGTAGTAACAGTGTTCCCTTTATGGAACCTCCGACCCTCATCCATCATAAGATGACGTCATCGATAAAATGAAACGAACTTTCTCGACGTCCAATGTTGAAAGAACCCTAAAACTGGTGGTAAAGGGTCTCTTTCATGATGCTCCTGTGTTACACCGTAATTAACTTTCATCGAAAGCATTGCCTCTCTTTTGAACGCAAAATTTTATTCATCCATTCGATGGATGTTCTGTAATTGAACTAGATGAAAATGACCTTTAATTCTCTTTACTTGCTCCCCTACTCATTTGAGAAATGAAACAGAGTTAGCTCTTAGGTTGTTTGTATGGAACATTTTAGACACTGAATCAGTATAAGATACGTTATGCCAAACGCAAGGCAATCTGCTATCATTTTATCGGATTGAACAATTTAAAATCGAACCTCAAAATAAAGTAAAGAATAAAAGAAAATTGTGTGTCTGTGTGTGTGTGTTAAAATTATATGTATAGAGTAAAACCAATGTAAAATTTAAGAAATTAAAAATATTTGGTTCGAGAATATTCTCCAGTTTTGTTAATTAAAGATAATGTGTAGGATTTACGATTATTAATTCTAAAAGAGTTAAAAGCAGAGCATTCAGTCAAAACGATCCTCACAATCAGATTATAAACACAATGATTACATATGGGGGATTATTTACCAGAAAGAAGTGTATGTGACAGTTTTGTGTGCCCAATTCATAAACGTGTTAAAATAGCTTCTTGTATTCGACTTGAAATGAATTTCAATGATAAATAATTGGATCCACTTGATACAATTTATTATCTCCAGATTTCATTAATTCTAATGTGGTTCATGAAAAGCAGATTTAATGTATTTTAATATATCCCAGAATTGAACGATGGGAGAGATTACAACGGAAGCAGTAATCTATACTATTATCATACTTTATTACAAACGAGGTAATTAATAATTATTTATAAATGTTATTCGTTACTTCTAAAGTCTTAGCAAGTTAATTAGTAAAAAGACTGTTTTCAAATTATATATATTTATTAATTAAATGCATTGATTTTCAAGTAAGGAGAATGACACCTGAGCTTCTGATTCTCACCAAAGTAAGGACTAGAGCTCTTGTATATTAAACGTGTACCAGCCTCTTTACATGAATTTTTTCATTGAAATCACGAGCCGAAACAGCGACTGTAGTGAAGCATCATCTATTTCGAAATCGTAGCCATTACCTTTCGACCACCGTGGCCTAAAAGGATTAATGAGCACATATTTTAAAACGGGTAGTACTTTGGAAAAAAGTATCACTTATAGAAATTAAATCTTGTGTTTGTTTTGCCTAATGGCTAGGAAATACGTAAATAAAATTAAATACAAGTTGCAAAGCCAGCGTAGTATTTTTTTTCTTCAGCCATTATTAATCAGCCATAATTAACTGAGATAGTGTCTTAAAAAGTCTGATGAAATCGAGAATCCAGTTATGGTGATAACCAGTTTATTTTGGTTATTTTGGTTATTATCGTCTGCTTTACTATTTCTTTGGTTAAATTGCCTAAATGATCCTGATCTAATGTTTGGAATACTTATTTTATCTATCCATTATCAACTCGCTCAGACTCAAGTGAATAGAAAAATTGGGTATGAAGGTTCGAATCCGTAACCCTTTGTCGAAACTTCCTTAATTGTGATCCAAAATTCCTTAGGCAAAGAACGGCTAGGTAAGATGTTTCAGCATGATAAGCAGCTCACTCTTTCTAACTAACTTCCAATTCTAAATACTCAATTCTTTGCTGCTAGTAATTGTAATATATCTCATCTATTCACTACATTTCATAATTTCAATTTTATGAACCTAAGTCAAGTTTCGTTTTATTAGGAAGAATTTTGAATTCACACAAGTACAGTCAGAATGAAACCCAAAGATTTAGTTGAAGGGAAAATCGCAATAGTGACCAATGTCAAAGAATGACAGGAAGAACGCTTATATTTTGAACATTTTTTTTAAAGAACCTGGAAAAAACGTAGAGCAATGATTCATTTTGTGCTAATAACATGAATCCCGCCTGGCAATTATATCTGAGAAAAAAATATTAAATAAGAGAAAAAGGAAGTAGCATAAGTTCACTGATACGAAATTAATTGCTTTAAATACTCACCACTTAAAGCATAAAAAATAGTTTCACATTCTTCCAGGAAAAAATCAATTCGGAAAAAGTCCCGATCAGTACCGGCTACAAAGAGAAACAAAGTATAGACATTTTTTTAACTGGAACATTTTTTAACACTTTTTCTCCAGAAGCAACGACATTTTAATGCTACTTGAGAATTCAAATTTTTTTTCCTTTAGTTTTCAGTCGAGATATTCTTTTCGCTCTTTTTGATATCCAAATAGGCGAAACGGAATTCCCATCGTCAGAGCTAAGATTTTATCGTTTGGGTTTGTTGGTTAAATGATTCCGATTAAAATATATCCTGAGAACGATTATCTTTCTTCATGGAAGCTTGATTTTGCGATAAATGCGCTATTAAGATTATAAGTAATAATCCATTCATCTTGATTTAAAGCACAATTAAGATATGAAATAAAAGAGGAAGAATGTTCCAGCTAGTGAACAAATCAAAAAAATTAATTCTAAATAAAATTAAAGAAGTGAAATGTAGCGGAAATATCTGCAATGTATTTAGCGAAGTTGATATAACGAAAGAGACTTTAAGCCTAGGTTTTGAAGTTAAGCATGGTTAAGTAGTTTTTAACCGCAAAAAAGAAACAATTTTAATATTTAAAAGACAAATAACTTGCAAGAATAGAGGTTTCATGTGTGTATTTCAAATGTTAATAGTCTTTTCAAAGTTACAAGAAATTGTATGTTTTCGTTCCTTCTGTATTCTTTAACAGAATTAAAGTTCTGTAATCAAATAATATCTTGATCACAATAACTGAATTACTCGATCAAATTGGGAGAGCACACATTTTTAATTTATTCTAATTTTAGATATAAAGAAGTAATTGGGCCTGGCCTACATTATAAACATTATTTTAGTTAGATATCTTTTTTGAAGTTAGTTCACTGATCTGGAAAAAAAAAGTTGGATAGTAACAGTAAAAGAAACATAACTCGTGATTAAAATAGAATAAGAATATATAGTGAACAAAATTTAGGAGAGGTGCAAATCTTAGCAATGAAGAATTTATTACGTTGGTTGGTGGTAGAGATAGTGATCTGAGGTTATCAATGTGAGACATTTGAATCATACCTGTGCTAAGAAGCTTTTGGAGGGAAAATCCAGAAGATATGCAGGATCAACGAGTCTGTTAAGTTATATTAGAGATTCGACCCTAATAGAATAATTATATATTACCTAGTTATAATGGCAAGCTCTAGATTCAGACTTAGGGTAGTGAAGACATTCACAGGCTTGATTAAATGTTTATTTTGAGTGTCGAGTACTTTGATATCCTGATGAACTCGAGAGGAACTGATGACCGGATTGAATTCAGTAAAGATAGTGTTTATTAATGACTCTTTATACTGTGGTAATAACAGAAAAAAAAAGGAAAAAACCCGGGATCTTCCACAACTTCAACAAAATGTACTTGTAAAATCTCAAAGTATTTCCATTAAGTCTTTTCTTAGATATTTTCTCTCCTCCTCGTTTTGGATTGACAATTTGCCATTTGTTTTCACGGTTTACGAACATCCATAAAAGAGGATTTAGGTTATTCACCAACAGAACTGGTTTATTATTCACTACTAAACGTAGTTGTCCTCCTTAAACTACTTTCCATCTTCTCACCTTTCTATGAGACGGCACAAAAGACCAACTCATTTCTGCATGCGCAATTATGCAAATTGTGAGTATTTTACGTGTCCATCTGTGGTAGTTGTATTTACACCTATTCAACCATCAGGAGAACACAACAGAAGAAGAAAAATAGTTCTTGTCTTTGTAATCCAATTAAAGTTCTCCGCAATATATCCAGCTTAATTCCTCTCCTGAACTTGTCTGGGTATCCTTCTCCTTTTTAACAGCTGGGATCTGCTAAGGATGTTGTCTTCTCTTTCTAATCATCCATACTGTATGAATGGAGGACATTTCGCACCAGTAGAATCATAGTTCTCCCTACGAAATTCACAAGAGTTCTGAAAAGTCCTTTTCTAGATACTTGAATCCTGCTTGTATTCATGTCTATGAAGATACTTGAACAGTTTTTTGTTCATGACTATATTCTAATATTCTATTCTAACATGATAACTTTATGACACGAGTTGTATCTCTCTCAGTTATCCATTAGCTGGAAGGTTTGCAAATATTTGAACTAATTTCACTTTTGTTCTGTTTGAACGAGTGATATTTTGTACAAAACACTAAGAAAATGACAAATAAATATAATGTTTTAATTGTTCTATATCATTTGCTACTTACTGATCTAAGTCAGTTGAAGTATAGTACCCGTATATGCTTATGCATTTAATTACCCCTACATACATTATCCGGGGAAATGTTTTATCAACATCCAAAGAAAATCAACATTTACAATGTCTCTTCTATTTTCAAATCGTGGGATCTCAGTAGCCATGACCGCGAACTCGCGGCTGGTGTAGTTTCCGTCGAGTTGTTGGTTTGAATCCTGATGCTATTTCAGACTCGCCGTGCAGCGGGGCTGAAGCATGTTAAATCTGTCGAGACTTATCTCAAGACATGTTGTGGAAGCTTGGAGAAGGAGAGGCCAGCTCAGGTGTCGTCGTCGTGACTTGACTAAAGTTCAAAATTACGGGGTCCGTCTCTAATAATCCACATGTTTCTTCTGTTATTTAACAGTCATCAAATCATCCTCATCTTCAAATTACAGCTCAAAGACTTGAGCCTACAGCAACAACTACACATGGAAGAAAAGAAATTTTCTCTGCTTCAGGACTGTCCAGAAGTTCTCCTGTTATTTAATATTTAATAATGTAATGGGTTGTCACTACCACTTATTTATAATCTATCGAATTTTGTAACTATTAAGAGACATATTGATGCAATAATAAGCAGACAAAAATCTTTGAATATCTTATCTCAAAACAAATTAATAAATCTATGTGAATAATTAATCACGTTCTTAAGCAGATATTATGATAAGGAAGAATTCTAAGTATTTGAGTAACTCTAAGCAGACGGTTCCAGATCAGTGGATTTGATTCAAGTATTCTTCTAGTGACAGAATTCGAGTCAATTATTCACTCTTTATATTGCTGCTGAAACATATATAGTATTCTACAAATATCTCTATATTCTTTTGTATTCACTACACTTTTTATATGTTAAAGATAATTTACGTATACCACAGTTCTTTCACAACGCGAGGTCATCTTATCGAACATCGTTGTTAAGTAGTTCCAGAAGTTAGCTATAGGAAAACCCGTTATAATCTTGGATCATATCCCTAAAACACAGGAAAAATTTCTTTGATATTTAAATTTAAGATTTAGTTAATTATTTATAAGGCCCGTTTCTTCTGGTAAGAATAATAGTTTATTAAAATATTTTTGTGGTATTGATATGGATTTAAGAAGCGAAATCAGTTAGATTTTATTCCATAAAATTAATTTAATTTTAAGACTAAGTTTTTGGTGGTATCATTTGTTTACCACCACCCATTAGGTGTTATTCTAAGGCAGGACACAGGAGTTTTATTTATTTTTATGTTACACTAAATTATATTTATGAAATAAATTTTGTCAATACTACAGTCTACTTGAGAATTTGTAAATTAGACATATTTCATATTCATAGAGAGATGATGAAGAAGTAAATATTTATCCACACCGTTTTTTATGAAATTTCCGTAAACAGGGATTATCATAACAGGTCAATTGAAAAGTCCCCGGCCTGACACATAGATGTTGCTACTAGAATTAAATCCATATGTTTTTTAGTTAGCCCTAACCCCCAAAAGATGCGTGTATAAATATGACAGCTCTCGGATCATTAGTTTGTGAATTATAGCATTTTGAGTGAAGCAACTTTTGTTATTGTGAAAAAAATGGATAAAAAGGAATTTCGCGTGTTGATAAAATATTGCTTTTTGAAGGGAAAAAATACAGTTGAAGCAAAAACTTGGCTTGATACCGAGTTTCCGGACACTGCCCCAGGAAAATAAACCGTCAAGAATTGGTATGCTAAGTTTAGACGTGGTGAAATGAGCAACGAAGACGGTGGACGCCCAAAAGAGGTTGTTACCATCGAAAACATTAAAAAAAATCCACAAAATGATTTTGAATTACCGTAAATTGAAATTAAATGAAATACACTCTAAAGATATCAACTGAACGTCATTCACGAATATTTGGGTATGAGAAAGCTATGTGCAAAGTGGGTGCCGAGCGAGCTCACTTTTGACCAAAAACAACGACGAGTTGATGATTCGGAGCAGTGTTTGAAGATGATCAAGCGTAATAAACCCGAGTTTTTGCGTCGATATGTGACAATGGATGAAACATGGCTCCATCATTTCACTCCGAAGTCCAATCGATAGTCATCCGAGTGGACTGCACATGATGAACCCGCTCCAAAGCGTGGGAAAACGCAACAGTCGGCTGGCAAGGTTATGGCGTCTGTATTTTGGGATGCGCATGGAATAATTTTCATTGATTACCTTCAAAAAGGAAGGACCATCAACAGCGACAATTACATAGCGTTATTGGACCGTTTGAAGGACGAAATCGCCGAAAAACGACCGCATTTGAAGAAAAAGAAAGTGCTGCTTCACTAAGACAATGCACCGTGTCACGTGAAAACGATGGCAAAAATCCATGAATTGGGCTTCGAATTGCTTCCTCATCCACCATATTTTCCAGATCTGGCCCCCAGCGACTATTTCCTGTTCTCAGATCTCAAAAGAATGCTCGCTGGGAAGAAATTATCGTCGAATGAAGAGGTGATCACCGAAACTAAGGCCTATTTTGAAGCAAAGGACAAATCGTACTACAAAAATGGTATCGAAAAGTTGGAAGGTCGCTATAATCAGTGTATCATCCATGAAGGGAATTATGTTGAATAAAAAAACTAATTTTGCCAAAAAAATGTGTTTTACTATGGTAGGCCGGGGACTTTTCAATTGACCTGTTATAGTGGGATACTGCGAGCTCTGCAAAGGCATCTTGTTCTCTCACCATAAAGTGTCTTGTTCTCGTATCTTGGTTGGTTGTAAATATATACTTACTACGGCCTTAGAATGACTTCAGAGAATTTCCATAGCTCACTTGAAATCACATTTTTTCTTTCAGGAGGAATCAGCTGAAAATACTAAGTCAAAGCTAAGAGATTATCAACAAAATCTGATCAACATGCAAATTTTCCAGAACACCTTAAAGATCACATTTAATATCACCATTGCTAAGAGTGGAAGGGAGTGAGTAGAGATGATTTACATATTATTTTTCAATCCTTTACTTTTTGCTGTATGGCAAAGGATATTCGTAATATAGAACTAGAAGAGATATATGGTAATGTAAATAAAATATTTTTAGGAATTGATTCTGAAGTTATATCTTTTTTATTTTCCTATAAACATTTCTAAGCATCGAACGATCCAATTTCTAAGCATATTCCTATTTCTGGCAAATTTCTAGTTTCCTTCAATTATGGAGCTTTGACAAAATGCATTTGTTCAAAATCAATATTTTAAATAATTTAAATATTAGAAAATGTCAACGAAGGCGCAAATGTTTGATATTTAAGCCAATTTCGACTAATAATTTAGTTTCAGACAAAATTTCATTTTACAAAATTAAAATGAAAACACTTTTGTAGAATGAAAATAAGCGTTAGAATCGAAAAGAATTCTCAGGTAATAAAATACCCGTAAATGAGTATGACATTAGAGTTACGGATGAACATACAATTTATTTGCGGAAACCTACGTAAACATAACGGAAATATTGGTGCAACGCCGTACAGATTTCTTTAAATGAAAGTCGATTGCATAGAATTCAACAATTTTCATGAAAATCTTACAAATTTGACTTTTCATTCTAATTAAATATAATTTCTTAAAATAAATCAAATAATATTTTACAAATTAAAAAGAAAGGCAAACATTAATTTTACTAAAATATATCTTCATTTGCATGTCGAAAAAAAAAGGATACTATGTCAGTTTTTTAAAGAGTAGTAAAGTTTTAAATGTAATATAGTTTAAAAAGATATAATTTAAAACTCAGTTGCCCCAAGAAGAAACTGTATGTTTGTTAACAGAAAAATAATCATTTACAAACAAACTGCTTATAAAAACAAAAAAAAAAGATATTTAACATACTCTCCCATAATATTTCAAAAATGGACACACTGTCTCTTGCCTCTGGCATTACAGTTATAATAAATAACAAGAAACAGTGAGACTTTTTAATACACGATATCAAAATATCGCCAAATTGGCGACATTCATTGCCATCTTGTGTAAACTTTCATGTGAAGAATCAGTGATTCTTTCTATTTGGCATCCTTACCATGTGTTCTTAATGTCAAATCGAGGAAAACTGAAAGAATAGGGTAATATGTTAAACTCAATTATGGAAACAAAACTTAAGAATTATATCCCTTCCTTTGAAAGAAGTCACAAACACCCATGAAACATGGAGTTTATTATTCATTTTCTACAAGGAGCGGATGTTTTCTGACACTATGATCTATGCTTGGACTGAAACCCAGAATGTACCGCAGAATAAATCATCTATTCGATGCCATTCTCTAAATTCAAAATACAAATGTCAGGACATCTGCTTTTCGTTTTGAACGTTGCCACGACCTTTGCATGCAGACTACACGCACAATCAATTTGTCACTTCCGCAGCTGCCTTGGCGAATAAATAAACCCACTTTTATTTTGATGTGTAGTAGCGTATACCCAGTCTTTTTTTTTTTTTTTTCTTTTTGTGTCTTTCGCATCGTGTGGTAGATGCATAAAGCAGAATTTATATCTGTTTGTATGAAAGAGGCCAGCTGTTGTTTTCCGACGATGAACTGCATGGGTTATAAAACAAAAGAGTACTTTCTGGTGGTGGAAATCGAAGTGCAATGTCTAGCTCCTTTAGAACGCACAATTCTCAATCAATACTGTTCTATATGTATTGAACATCTGAGAAAGATGTATTAATGTAATATGTAATTGATGAAAGGGAGGAAGTTAGGACTGATGTTTATAGGAAAACAGTGTATTTAACTCGATAAAATTTTATGGAATGCGTTTTCAAAAAGATTTATGCTTTAATAGAAAGAATATATTTCAAAAAGAAACGCTATACCTAGAAAACAAAAATGATAAATTGATTCAGTAGATTAAATTTTATTTTGGAGACATTTTTTGATATCTAAGAGCAACGTATGGTGTTTTGGGAAAGTTAAGAGAGTGAAATACAGACTCAGACTTTACATCTTTTTATCGTCCAATAATATTTCGAAAAGCTCTCGTTTAGCTGTATATTAATTTAAATTTAATTAGGACTATCTGATTGGGGTCTAGTTCGTAGGTAACATCAAAACGAGACCTATTGGAGGCAGTCTTTTTGTCTGAAGGTCAATAACTTAGGCAACACATGAACTTATATCTCACTCTCTGAGTGTCCGCACAATACTATGTTAAACCAGTTGAATAAACGTGCAGCAATTCCCATTATTCCCCACAATTGACTTCAGTGAAATCAGGACTCTAACTCAAAACCTGACTCGCGTTACCAATTGCGATATCGTGAACGGTATTCTTGAGCGGTTGAGATTTTGACCAATAGATTTTAGAAGACAAACAGAGATATGTTATCTTTTTGTGGTACCTAATTAGGATGGTGTATTTAAATATCATACAATTAAAATAAAATATTGAATTTAATAACTATTCCTCAGAATTTTGTTCTTTAACAATTCAATGGTTATAAACACGCCCAGCTCTTCATTCGAAAAGCGCATCATAATGGGCAATGACGAGCTCAGCCCGTCCGAAGTTTTTCGACCCAAATGGCATCAGCAGAATCCTACTCGGGCAGCGAAACTTTTCTCCAATGGACGCTGACGAGCTGCGTTACGTATATTGTCCTGCGTTATTCGTGTTACAAACGATATTTACTGACAAAATTTAGTTAATTTGATAGCGTACAAATGGTGGTACGTTTACTGTAAAAGAATTTTACATAATAAAGAGAAATGCTGCCGATGCAGTTGTTAATCTAGTTATTTTTCTTGTGTAATTTGGAGGGAGTCCATTACTGAAAAATGCGCGTTTATTGCAAAGATTGTAATGCTCCATTATATGCAATTCCATGTTTTAATGTGTATTACACGCAGAAAGAATTTCAGATAATTATAACAATTAAAAAAAGCTTTATAAGGCTTAAGTTTTACTTCTTTAAGCTTTATAAAGCTTAAAACTGTGCGTATTTATTTAGATATTTTAATTTAACATTTTACAAACTAATATTTAACATTGACTGAATTGTTTAAAAATGCAAGTTACAATTGATAAAAATATTACATTAATATACCGCAAATTATTGTTTAAAAACTTAATATTTGTAATATTTATCATTCACTTAACTGTTTAAAAGTGCAAGTTACAATTGGTGTAAATATTGCAATAATATACCGCAAATAATTCTTTAAAAACTATATTTTAAAAGCGAGCGAGCTATCCGTATCATCGTCAGAAAAGAGTGACATTTTCGAAGGCCACTAGGGAGAAATCGGCTGCCACTTTCAGCGACCGTTTGACCGTCGAAGGGTTAAGCTCCAAATTGAAATAACCATAAATATTACATGCACTGTCACCTCATATACACCATGAAAGATGCATTCAATATGCTTCTTTTACGGTGAAATTTTTTACCAAGTACATACGACGATGGGATATGCAAATGCTTAGCATTTCAACGCAAATGCATATCATGGGCACTTAAAGCACCAACAAGAACTATGTAAAGAGAAAACAGAATGATGTTTTGAAGTTTTG
This sequence comes from Nephila pilipes, assembly GCA_019974015.1. NCBI lineage: Eukaryota > Metazoa > Arthropoda > Arachnida > Araneae > Nephilidae > Nephila > Nephila pilipes. Next base: position 450,895 of record BMAW01033159.1, read on the forward strand.
TGTTTTTTACTCGAGTAGTTTCAGAATCTCTTAAAGAAGAATATAAGCCTCACATGAGCATGTTTCTGAGTTCGACTGAGAAAGAAGTGTTGCCTTAAGAGAATCAGATTATCCTTCCGAAAAATTGGTGATGGTATCGTACATTACCGAGCAACAGAAAGCATCTCTGTAACTAATGGATGCAGGAGGGAACATCTGAACAAAGGCATCGATTGCACCCGCTTCGCCACACATGATGATAGAGATATTGTGTAATTGTGAGAGGGACATCGCTCTGCCACATCCAGAACCTTATCCGACAAAATATGATCTATTGCACAACAATCACTTGTGACGAGTCTATCCGCAACCTTGTCACTAACAGTCCTTTTGTGGAATTTTCAGTCCTCAACAAGTATTTTTATTAGAAAGCTTCCTCCAAAGAAAAGAACGTGATCATGCAAATTAAGACAGATATATATATATAGTATAAGCTTTCAAGAGGAGGGAGAGGAGAGATAGGATAGACTTTTAGCTGAGCAGTAAATAAATTAAGTGTTTTAGAATATGTCGAGTCTCCCTTTGGACCAAATTCCCTTACACACTTCCCGCACTTGTAATTCCACGACGTTTGCAGCACAGTGGTTAGTCCACAAGGCGTCCATTGTTGCGATTATCTTTGTTTTGTAAATCATAGGTGTTTGCGTCTCCAATGGGGCACTGAGTGGTGGTCATAGTTACCCGAATGGCATGACATTTTCTTTTCAGATGAATCAAACTTCCGTCTTGAACATCTTGATGGTTGGACTAACTAGGATTTGAAGACACTGTGGAGAGAAGTTCCTTAACTTTCGTCATATTGTCGTTCACCAGGTATTTTGATTTGTGGTGGTATTGCATTTCACTGCCTTCCCTAGTACGCATTATTAGTACAATAACCAACAAGCGCTATACATAATCTGAGATCTTGGATCCCTTAGGTCTTTCTCTTGTTTTCAGAGCTTGCCTACTACCTCATCTCAACAGGAGAATGCGTGAGCACGCACAACACACAATGTTAGAGATCCCTTCACCACCTTGGTTTTCTTGTTTTCAGGATTTATTGCCAATCGAATAAGTTTGGTATGATTTCAGAATATCTGGCTCGGCATACAGCCTCCACTATTACACCAGATCAGTTTTTGCAACATATGGAGGCAAAATGGACTGCGTAACACGATATACAAAGTCACTTTCATTCATAGTTGAGGTCGTGTAATAGCAATTGATGCCAGGTGTAGCGGCTTCGATTCAATATTAATTCAATCGTCTTCCTCACCTCGCAGTAGGTAGTAGTTTTATTCATTTCACTTTTGTACTACACATTATCTCTGGGGTAAATTTGGTTTTTATTTCTCTCGTCCTTCTTGGTGTTGAGTTTTCGATGGTTAGAAGTATGTATTGCAATCGAATAAAGATGCTTCTTTTTAAATGTGAAAATTTTTGAAAACAATATTGTTACACACTGGAACTGTGAAAAATAAAACAATATGAGTTACATTTGTACAGTTTGACCATTTATGGTTTTCTCATTACTTATCTTGGCGACCTTTTCGTAATCGGAATTGCATAAAATTCCAACTCCTTGTCAACCAAATGAAACTCGACTAAACAATCTAGATGAATATAAGAAGTGTAACGAATTGAATTAGGAATAGTGATACATCAACGAAATATAATGGATTGGAATAAGAGGGGAGAGTGATGATAACAACAGGCTGATAGATATTTGTAAGAGTGAATTATTGAGATTAATTGTTAAAAGTAAAATTGGTTACAAGTCACATCTGATAAGAGTAATAGGAGTCAAATTTGCTGTAATTAAGAAATGTGCCCCTCAACGGGTGTGAGGTGGTAAGATAAGACAAGAGGGAGGGAGGGATTTTTCATGTTCAAAGAAGATAGTTAATAAATTGCGTAGTCTTTTTTCTATCGTTTTTAAATAGGATTTGTGACCTTATTCACTAACAACTGAACTTAATAATGTCTTTAGATCGAAAAACTGAAAGAGGCGTCTGTTAGACATTTAGAGGATTTATTTCTTATTCAGAGAATTAATAACGAAGCAATTTAATTCACATGCGAGGTAATTCGTGTTTTTCATGCTTTAACTCATAAAAGGTTGATAGTGGTTGGAAGCCCCTTTATCTGATTAAATTTATTATTTTTTTACATTTAAATGAAACTCGCTTCCTATTTAAATAAGTTTGATCCTAGCACAAGCAAAATATTAAACATGAAGCTTAAAAGTAATGTGCTTTTAAATTTCTTTCAAATTATCTCCTTGTTAATGTTTGATCCACAGTTACGTAGCTTTAATTTATATTTCGGATAACGAATTTTCGGTTAAAACGCAGTTTGTTCCAAGTCCTGGGCGCAGTTTCAAAAATTATGAAATTGCCGAATTTTTACGGAATAATGTTTACTCCACAGAACACTAAATGATAGAACATGATAATTTTTTCCGAATTTATTTTTCTGTTAGATCCTCAGTATATTGAATCAATATTTATTTAAGTTTCCAGATTCTATCCAACCATATGAAATGTGGTTGGGCGAATTAGGTAAAGTTTAAAAATGTAGAAAATATATAAAATCAAGTCGAAAATAGATGCAATAGAGAACTGAATTTGAAGAGAGGAAAGTTATATGGAAATAGATAGATTGTTGTAGTCGAAAGATAGCAAACGTGAGAAGGTCTTAAATAGTGCGCGGATTACTTGCGTGTTTGTGTGATGGATAGGGATTAGGATCCGACACTGTCTCGTTGAAGTTTCTCTATTGTGTATTTATTCGCTTCGTATGCCGGTAAGAGTAATATTTTATATTTTCCATAAGTTGTTAGTCCCCACTTGGAAAGACAATGAACTACCAAACTGCATTCCTCTTCTTTGAGAAACATAAATATGGCTTTGAATTGTAATTGTCATCATCATGTTTGAGCAGTTTTTGTGTGACTATTTTAATTACTTTCTTTATATGTGCTTGGAATTAAGTTGAAAATCTGAGAATTTCATTTAATAGAGATACACCATAAACCGAGTAAAAGAGCTCAGAAATTGTATTATTGAATATTTATATAATACGTTTACTGTGACAAAAGACATTTGGAAAAAAAAATTGACAACAGCCAATAATTACTTGCATATCACTTCAACAATTTTGATGTTGGAGATAGAATTTATTTTAATAGCCTTGTTATAATTAAATGAAAATATTTATTGAAAAGTTTAGTATAAACACTGCTCTTATGTTTCTCATTTCACTTTTAGGTGTACTTTTTTATGACATTTACATTTTAATTAATTCATTATAAATATTTGTAATATCACCATTGAAAGATAGTCTTGTCACTGAAACCTTTTCAAAATTCATTGTTAAATGTTTACAGAAACTCCACTCCCACGTCATTAAGATCCGAAAATCATTTTTTGTAGTAATTAAAGCCGTCTTGATAATGAAAGATGTTTTCATTGTAACAAATCATCTAACGATGTTAATTGGAGAGACTGAAAAGCTTTAATTATTTTAATTGTTCATATATTTACAACGCAGACAATTGATTTTCTAATAAAACATATGTCCCCAAACAATGAAATTCTTTATGAAGGCTTTTAATTCTGATTAAACCTATGAGATAAAAGAAATTCATTACGTAAATTAAAGTTTTCCATTGCTTTTATAGAAAATACCTTTTTTAAGAATTACTAATAAGATAACCACAACTGTAATTAAAATGCTGACAATAAACTATCTTTTAAATACTTTTTTCTTCCCCTTTTCTTTCTGTTTTTTAATAAAAAAATAAAAATTAGACTAGTACATTGATTAAGCATTCCAAAATTAGCTTTTATTTGAAACACGAGATGTTATTATATTTCCTTCAATGAATATTTGAATGACACATTTTCATAGCTCGTTTTCTAAAAGAACAAATAAACCTATTCTAAAATAACATATCACAACAATAATTATCAATCGCATGCATTTAATATGAAAAACATTTAATTCATACAGAATTTTAGCAGTGTTGTGTACAGTTTACATACTTCAGTTTTGGTTTGCTAAGAATCTTTCCAATATGCACTGAAATAATAATATAAGAATTTATTCCTTTCTTTAAACATACTACAAAAATAGTGTAACTAATGCCTTTATTTTATTACTTAAAGGTTTTTAACTAACCAATGTGTAATTATTGTTTAAAGTTTTGTGATAGTAATAATGGTTTATTAAATATTAAAATAAAAAAAACTGTCCACGATAATTTGGGGGAAAGAAATTTGTTTAGAAACATGACCAAATTGAAGATACTATTATTATTTAATGCACTGAAAAAAAATGATTTTGTTTGAAAGAACATGACATAATTTAACATAAACTTCTGTTCTAAAATGCTTCTGTATCCTAGTGGGAATGGTCACAAGCATTGCTTCTGTCGAGTCAAGGGTTCGAGCTCTGATGCCATTAAATACCAGGAAATGGGGCCGATGCACGTTAAATCTGTTGACGTTTCAAACTTTCCCGTGGTGTTGTATGGAAATCAAATGATTGGCTCTCAGGTGTCATCCTCGTCACTTAACGGATGTCCAAAATTACGAAACAGCTGTCGTGTTGTTTCCTAGTGCAATATTAATAAGCAATCAATCATTCTATAAAAGTGCTTCGAGAGAGAGGTTTTCTATTGGATCACGCCGATGGAGGTTAAGAGACGAGTCTTGGAAATACTCTGGTTGATGTATGGCCGAAGTAATCTTCGCTGAGAACAAACTTTGTTATTGGTCAAATGGTTTCGGAGGGGAGTGTTATTGGCTGCCTCGAAAGGAAATTAAAAATATGCAACTCTTCACAATTGTATGCGTCATACTTGAGTAGAAATTATTGTAATCTTCTTTGATCGCTAATTACCGTAGCAAGTAATCCTCGGTTGTAATTCTTTTTCTAATTACATAGAGTGCCATTGAGCGTTAAAAGTGTTATAATTCACTCATGTTTCCCTAGGGAAAAAATCTTTCGATTTTCAGGGATCCATTGTGGTTTACGTGCGTAATGTAACAACAATTCCTGAGGGGTATATTTGCTAAAGTTTATGAAAATATAAAAAAAATGGCAACACCTTATCATTGTTTCAATTTATTCGCTTACCAAACCAAGATCTGAATGGAAATTTAGTAATGGGAAACCTTCATACGAGGTGTGTTTTTTGATTAAATACTCTTTTTAAATATTGCCACTGCAGTGCTACTGTCGCCATTCCGCACATAGTCGCTGAGTACCAATATATGTTGGTAGTAACACATGCTATTATGGTAACACAGTTTTTCGTTCGCGCTTACAATTGTTTGTGCGCTTTCGAAATGCTTTGGACAGTTGGAAATCCAGCCGATTGTGAAATAAGCGCTTTGATTCAATTTCTGCTTGCAAAAGGCGTGAAAGCTGCGGCCTTTTTCAGAAGATTCATGAAATGTCGGAGAAAACACTGTTAGCGGTAAAATGGTAGGAAAATGTTCTTTTAAATAAAAGATGGACGTACGGATGATCATGATGATGAGCGGGGTGGGTGAACATTTGTCATTACTGAAGACTTAATGCAGAAAAATGTTAAATAAAAATTTGACAAAACAGTCGCTTTAAGAATTCATCTTTATTTAATAAAATGCCATAAGTTTCAAGAAGTATTCTTAATAAAATCGTGGCTGAGCGCTTAAATTATCGAAAGTTGTGCTGATTCTGGTTACCGAAACTGCTTTTATTGAGGTGAACAAAACCATCTGTGTAGGCAATGCCTTGATTCTCCTTGAGTGGTGCAATGATAAAAGGTGATGAATAATCTTCGCTGAAAAGAATCTTTGTTATCAGTCAAACCTCATCCCGCATTACGAGGTAGAAAATCATCCCCTGCAGTTGTGACATTGGGCTATTCGCGGTTTCTCATCACTAACCTTGGGGACTTTCAATTGAGATTGACTGCTTTCACTAAACAACCTTTGCCCAACCAAAAATGAAACGTGATACGTAAAGTTAGTATGTAAAGCAGTTAGGAATGAAAGGAAACGGTCGAATTGAGAATTATATAAACTCCGTCGGAAGGAGTAGAGTATCTGAAAGGGGATCTGAAGGAGGATCTGAGAGAGAGAAGCTGAGGTAAAATGAGGTGAAGCTGAAGCGTTAGATAAGAGAAAGGAGGATCTGAGAGAAGCTGTAGGTGAGATGAGGTGAAGCTGAAGTGTTAGATAAGAGAAAGGAGAAATTAAAGTCTATAGTAGAGGGTTCGAGTAAGGATTACTGGAAAAAGATTTGGCCTAGTGTTTTCAACAGTTGTTCCAGAATCTGAGTTGCAGTCGAGGAAAGACTATTGGTAAGAGTCTATTAGATTACTATTGGTGGGTTGAATTAAGGTGTTAGAAAGCTTACCCTGGAGAGCGTAGCCATTTGTGTCATAGTAAATGTATACTAATAAATTGTGAAAGTTGTTTTGGTGGTTTTGTAATTATTTGTGTCATAGTGTTTAATAATTGCATCTAGGGATGGCACAAGAGGACGCCCGGGTCGGGCGAGTGTCACACTGTGACCTGAAAACATCTAGCTCCTGAAGCATCACTACAGTCGTATTGCAATGATTGGCTCATCGAGTGCTCAAAATTTCTATGAGGATGGAATTCAGAAGTTTGTTGCACTATCTGATAAGTGACTTAATATTGGTGATAATTATGCTAGAAAGTAGATTAGGAAATATGATTTCTTATAAACGTAAAATAATAGAAAAAAACTACACTTTTTTTACATCAAGACAGTACTTACTGAAAAAACATACTTCACAATTGTTTTCGATTAATTATTTGTTTTTCATATCGTAAGAATCTCAGTCCAGCTCCTAAATGGTCGTGGCGTCTTATTGGAAAAGAGCACGCGTTCATCGAGGGATGGTGAGAAGAAAGAATAAATTGTAAAGTTTTTTTTCTTTTAAAAGTACGACCTAAGATATTACATGGATGGCACAGAGAATGATATATTGTATGGATAAGGACTCTGTTAATGATATTGAGCTAGTGGATGCAACTGATTCTGGTGTTTCAAATAAGAATGCCAAGGCATTTAATGGTCTAAGACGTATGAAAATGTCTGTTTTGAATCTTAAAATAAAGAAAAAAAATTTAAAATATACCTTTTTCTTAATTTCAAACCAAAAAAATACTGGGATTCTCTACACACTTTAAAATTAGGTAAAGAAAATCCGGGTACAACTATTTCGCCTGAAAGTACTGCTACCTATTGGACACACATTGTACTAGTGGTTTCAGTCTGAGAACTACATTTTCTTGAAATCTCCAAGCATTATTCGGAAAAGAAAAACATTTTATTCGTATAAGGCTACTCATTACACCTGCTTTGTTTTATACTCAAGGTTATGTTAGTATATTGTCTGAAGAGGTTATTCTGCTAGATTTACCGAGTTTCTGATGACTGTAATATGCTCTAATTTCTTTTGAAACTAGGTTTAGTGTGACTAAATAAGGTATCAATGATGTGGTGATAAGTCTATTTATGCAAACCCTGACCAACTCGTAAAACTGGTATCGCCTGAACTAGAAGTAACGGATCTTTATTTAAATTTTCGCCAGTGGATATTTGGCTACCCCAAAAGAAAAAGAAGACACTGAAACCGGTTTTCAAAGTAATTTTAATCTCTTCCTTCTGCATATCAAGTACAAGATATAATTTATGATAAGAATGACTAATGATTATAACGAACCAAGAAACTGATTGTGATGTATCAAATAAGAGTGGCGAAGAATTCAATGGTTTTTTTTAACAACACATTGAATATCTTTTGTCTACACCTCAAAGTAAAAAAAAATCTTTGAATAATTTAGTTTTTCAGATTTTATAAGCCCGGATAACTAGGGTTTCCTTACAAACTTTAAAATAGCGTATTTAAAGTAATGCATTAACAATCACAAAGGTCTAAATTTGGAAGAAAAATGTGTTTTTTCTCTAGTGAGAGGATAAGTGCTTATATTAACGTCGCAGGAGCAACAAAACTCTATATTGGATCTCAGACCTCGTAATTTTGAATCTCAGACGAGGACGATACCTGAGCTGGTACTCTCTCTTCCCACTTCAACACCCCGCCAAAGGAAAGAATTGGAGCTACAACGAATTTAACGTCTATCAGTCCTGCTACGGACGGATATTTCGCAATATCAGGACTCAAACCCGTGACTAGAAAAAAATTGAAGTCTGTGAGTTCGCAACCATGACCATTAGGCTACCACCGCCATCTGTTATTATCTCTAAGAAACATTTTGTTTAAAATTATATTAAATAAATACTGCTATTCCCCCCCCCCCTATTTTCTTACAAAACATTTAAATAATCTTTAAAAATATTCCATTGTTTAAAGTAGTAAAAGAAATCAAAATTCAATTAGTATTACCATTTCAAACCCTAATGAATTTAAAATGATTATGTCAACACAGAGAAATAAATTTTCTTTTATTTATTGTTCGCTCTCCAGAAAATCTACCGATAAAACATGAACTATATCTGGTAATTTTGTTAAAGGGTGAGCTTTACTAGTCGGAACATTTAAAGGATTTATGACTCAGTTAAGTAGGTTACAAGGGCAGCAGTGGAACATATGGCATTAATAACCCAGAAGTAAACAGAAAGACATTTGTCAAAAGAATTACTGAGCTGTTGTAGTACAAGGTCACATTTCACGGAATGCTGCTACTTCAGAAGTTAAAAAGAGTGTGGAAAAGTAAAAGTATGTATTATGAGTTTTAGATAAACTGAGTGATTATTAAACAATACATACACACATATATTTAACTTTAATTTATATTCCTATATAGCACGTCATTTTTCAATGACTATGAAATTTAAAGATAATTAGATTTAATTTTTTTTAATTTTACTATTATTTACTATTTACTTATTAGTACTATTTAGTAACGTACTTAAGGAATTCATTTTTATCAAAAAAAATTGTGCTCCAAAATATAGCCCCAAATTTTTACACATTCACAGTAAGAAAGTAGTTCAAAACCTACCACGTTAGGAATGAGAAATGGATATCATGAATGGGATAATTCACTGTAGTATTTGTTTTGTTAATTGATTGGATTTTCATTTCTAAAGAAGTCCATAAGTACGTGTCCATCGCATCCCAAAAAATCATCGCTGAAATTTTTGTCGTCGATGAGATCGCCTTCGCCTTCTTTGGACCATATTGGCAGAAAGCAACCCAAGGTTTTGTTGTTGTTTGGTCGCCGTGTAAAATGATGAATCCAGTTCATATGTACGGTAACCAACTTGACTCAAAATAAAAATGTGTCGATGAAGTAATCAAATTGTGATTTAGCTATAAGGTTCTTTCGAATCACAACTAACCTATGAATCAATATCAAATCTGTTTTGGAACCCTTCTCAGATTTAAAGACTTAGCGTTTCTTGTTGCAATTTCTTGTTGCAATTTATATGTATACCTCCGTTTGAATATATTACCTGTATCAAGGTGAAACAACTCAAATAAATAAGTCCATCAACCAAGGTCTATTGTTTTTTACCGTAAACTTTGAGACATCGGCACGATGTTTCAAGTATGTCTGTAAAAAAAATATTTCTTTCCAGCTTAAAAGTTGCACTTGAATTTTAATCCAATTCTAATTATTTATTATCTATTACATTGAAAATGTTTTTATAATATTTAAGTCCCTTTTTAAATGAAAGCTATTTTTCCAATTTTATTGTTTATATTTTTCAAAGATTAAACCGAAATAGCAGAAGTCTTCATTTTATTCCTTTGATAACATGACCAAATGTGTTTAATCAACTTTATCAAACTGCTGTAGATCAGATTGATAAAATTTGTAATTAAAACAATAAAATGGTAATACTAAAAATCAATTCTACGCTAAGTTATGCAAAGAACAGATTTAGCCGCCAAAAGTGCTAACTTTTTAAAAGTATGTATTAAAGCAAACAATAATATGATAATGGATTTAAAATTTGATTGATTAGGGATGGATCAGAAAAAAAAAGTCACTTGCATTTCCCACTATATTTTAGAAAGAGAGAGAGAGTTGTCAGTTACATAAAGTGGTCATCTACAATATTTTGTGGTCGACTGAAGCGATAGTCTCTTTGGTGGGTAAAAAATGTTGCTAACAATAAAATATTTAAGTCAGTAAAGTAAGGGGTATTTTTGTTATGTAGAACATTGCTAAGAGGATGGTCCAAAAATTACTCATATTTGAAGACAGATGGCGTCAAGGTAAATTGTTTTTACTATTGGGTGTTGCCATCCGTAAAACGAATCCAAACAAATTTTGACATTGAATCATAAATTTTGATTTGGTAGTCATTTGCTACCAAATCAAAATTTGATTGTTACCGCATTGAACTGTCACCGTAGGAGAGACCTAGAGTCATCATTACGCACCGAAAGTCAGGCAAAAATCAAAACTTTCGGTTACTTCTTGTGAATCATTTTCAATAAAGTGAAAATGGTCCTATCGGCTGGAAAAGTTACAACGAAGAATTTTTGAGGTGCAAAAAGAGTCATGATCGCAAATACGAGTAACTGAGATGAGAGCTGTTTAGAAAGTCATGAAGCTTATTAACAACAAACAACTTTCGATGCTACGAGCACATCTCTTGGAATAAATAAAGACTTAGTGAAAAGCCTTCGTACTTTTTATTGAAATCACTCGACATGATTCTTAATAATATAATATAGTTATGCATGGTTGTGTTAAGGTTTTTCGCAATCAGACACAAAAGTTTCAAATTTTATCGAGAGAATAACGCTCTCGTTTGCTATACTTCAATCTATTTAAAAATGTAATTTAGACTCTTTATCCCTATACCACATTACACAAGAGAACGGTTAATAATAATGACCATTTTTTTCCTGTTGGAAATTACTTTACCATAACCAAATAATAAACTGCGTCAACATAGTGTAACTCAAGATAACCTATTACTTTCCATAAAACTAGAGTCTCATTCTTTCTTTTATTACATCTCCGTTTTTTCATATTAATCTTTCCCAATCAATTTCTCTCCTCACTTCGAAAGATTGTGAAACCACCGACGATAAATATCGAAGAATTCTCTTTTTGAACATTCGAACGACACACCCTTTCTCATAAATCCAGTAGGCGAAACAAATTTCGTGTCTCCTTTTTTCCAGTGTTTGCTTTTTTGTTGGTTCCATGCAAAGGAACTTCAGCACGACGCATCTGCAGAGAGGGGTGAAATGAAATAAGATTTTACAAAAGAATTCTCATGAGTTTCATTTGAAATCCAGACACCTCAACATATTTCCTCTCTAAGGCAAACCTGGAAAAATGCAAAATACGCCGCATTTCTTACTGAAGAAAGGAATAATGACGTAATGTGTTCCATATAAATCATCAATGTGATTTTTCCCATTTAGAAGAAGCTTTTACTGTTTTGCATTTTCGAAATCTATCTTAGTTTCAATACCTTTGAAATCATTCAGAATTATCTATTCCCATTCCATTCTTCTTTTCCTAACCTGTATTTAAATAAGTTTCATATCCTGGTAAAGCAGTTTTTTACCAGATAAATAGCATCTACATCACATGGCTGTTAAATGTGTTATAAAAATTCACCCTACAACGGTGCTGAATTTTATGATAATTGATAAAGTTAGGAATAGGAACGTGTGTACAACGGTGTATTTGTGGCTTAACAGTTAATATGGAAGGTATTAATGATAAATTACTTTGCAATATTTCGTACGAGAAAATAAATGCACATATTTCAAGTGATTTCTTATTAACTTCTTTTTTTATTAATACATATTTAAATCATCAAGTAAAACATTCACAAAATAATTTCTTTCTTCACAATTAACAATATATATTAGATATAATAACTCAATTGATCTAATTTAACTCTCTCACTCTCTCTCTCTCTGTGTGTGTGTGTGTGTGTGCATGCGTGCGTGCTTCACAAATTTTGCTGGTTTATTTAATAATTCTTGTCTGATTATGTAACATCTTCGCGATATAATTATTATGTTTATTGAAAGATTCTGAACCATTTTATTTGATGCATTATTATCCAAGCTATGATCAAAGAACACCACAAGGGTTGGCGTGTCTTTCACAACCTAAGAAAAGAGGAAACTGAGAGTTAGATCACGTAGACTTCTTATATTATAGCAGTGATAGAAACAGGAATTACAATCGCTTTGGGATGTAGTTTACCAAACACTAGTCCGCTTTTTTTAAAGGTGGGACAAAAGGCCCACCTTTTAGTAAAGAAATTGAAATAAAAAGAAAGGCCATAAATTGATTTATTGCCATATATGTGTGTATATATACCATATTAGCCTTCACCAAACCTTTTTTTATAATGATAGAAAAAAATGATGAAATTAATTCGATCCATACATTTTACATAAAAGAATTCAAAGAAAATGTAATTTCTTCAGATAAGCGATTATTTAAAATCATTAATAACAGAGGTTACATTCATGGAAATGAGATAAAATTACTTAAAACAAATTAACTAATATTCAGAAAGTAAAAGAACTAAATACATTAAATTCCTAGACCTCGAATTTATTTCGGGAAATTATTACTCGAAAAGATCGCATTATATGTATATGTGTATATATATATATATATATATATATACTGAAAATTTATAAAAGAATAATTTAAAATATTTAAAAAGACAAAAATCCAGAAAGAAATGTAACAATGAAAGAAAAATAAATGAAAATATGGAACCCAGCAAGTCAAAAAGCAATATCGGGCTGAGGACCGATTAAGCGGGGTTAAACTAGTTTAATGGTACCAACCTTCCCCCTTTGCGACTTGGTAGGCTGAATTAGGAAATCCAAATTGCAAAAGAGTTCATGATTAAAAGATGCAAACAAATTCAGCGATAAAATCTACAAAAATAAAATCTATAATTCCTGGTAGGCTGAATTGGGAAATCCAAATTACAAAAGAGTTCAATGATTAAAAAATGCAAAACATTTCAACGATAAAATTTACAAAATAAAATCTATCATTCTAAAAATTATCAACAGATCAAAATCTAAAAATTACTTACAAAATTCAAAGAAATGAAGATTCAAATATGTGAGTAGTAAGACGGAATTTTCTTTAAGCTTCAAGATGTATATCACATACTCAAAATGAAAAAATATAACACATCATCACCATATAAATTGAAAAAAGTTTTAAATCATTGTTTGATTGGTAATAAAGTGTAAAAGGATGCAAACAATTGGTTGGTAATAAGTTGTATGGTAAAGGAGTATAACGGTCCAGATAGTGAGTAAAAATGTAAGCTGTGTAAATGTAAATAAATAGATTCTTCACGGCTAGACCACTAACAAGCCGACTTTGTGGACCTATTGTTGTGTGGTGGATTTGAAATTGGATCACGATTCGCAAAGATGTTTAATATATTTGTGATGTTTATAAGTATTTAAGAAATTTATTGGATAATCATGATCCAAACAGTTGTTGAAGAATTTTTTAATGTTATTAAATTTGTCTATTTTATGTGTGGTTAATTTGTTATTATGTAATAAAAAGCCCAATAAAATATTCCTATAAATGGATCTGTGTAGATTACTATTCCAAAAAGGTATTTTAATTACATGGAATTTGAATCTCTCTCTTTTATCAAAAATATTACTAATAAGTCTATTGTCAACTATTTGCAAATCGAGATCTAAAAATTGTACTGTATTTGAATTAAGATTAGTTTTTAATAATTTGAGGTAATTAGGGTAAAATGAAATATTTGGTTTAAAATCCTCAGTTTTACCTAAAATAATTAGATCATCTATGTAACGAAAAAGAAAGTAAGAATCATTGTCAATCTGTTTTAATTCATAAAAATGTAAATAAAAATTGGCCAGACAATTACTAGCTGGACCTCCCTGAGGGAGACCCTGAATTTGTTTAGAGAGAGATTCTGACCAAAAATTATAAAATTCTCATGTAATACAAGTTTAACGAGAGTATTGAATTTTTCCTGTTTTATTGTTTGATTTAAATGATATTTATTGTATAAAATTGCAAGAACCTTAATTAAATCTTGAATATCTATTGAGTTAAAAAGGTCTTCAAAATCATATCCATGTATAGAGAATACCTCTTGTTCCTTCATGTTTTTGACAATTTCAAAACTATTTTTAATAATAGCGATATTCTGAATATTTTCAATAGATTTTTGAAGAATGTATTGAAGAAGTTTGCCAGATTTAGTGATATAGGTGTTATATCCATTCGTAATACTTCGAAATTTTACAGGATTTTTGTGAAATTTTGGCGTTAAGAAAATGTAAGGAAATTTAATGTTTGTAAGGTGTAAACCCACCTTCTTATTGAATGCCAAAAGACGATTATTTACTTCTCTGTTACTATATTTGGATAACTGGAAAGTATTATTATTCATTACATGTTCACTCAATAATTTATGATAGTAAAATTTGCAAATAATTGCATAATTTGCAGGAACCTTATCTACATAAACGATAACAAAATCCTTCTGCAAATCATCTATATCAAGTTTTAGATCTTTAATTGTAATTTCCCTATCCACTTTAAAATTCAAATATAGAATTTTCTTCAAAACACATGACCTAAATTCATCAAATGCCTCAATTGGCAAACCATATTTAATTGCAACCTTAAGAATAAAATTGTCAAAATCATTAGTAATTTGTTTTCTCACTACAAGGTTACTATTAGTAATCATGAGCCTGAATCCAGTTCCTTTATTCATGAAACCTCTCAATAAATCGCTTTTAACGATGTTCATGTTTCCCGTAACAACATGTTGATGGAATGAATCAACATATTGTTTGTAATCTTTGCATTTACACACTTGTGGTGTTTGTGACTCTGAAATATTATTGTAATTAAAAATAGATCTACCAAGATTTTTATTGTACTTAAAAGCTCTTTTTATCCTGATATTTTTAATTGGAAATAGAGCCATGTGTTTTTGAAACACACCAGAAAAATTAATTTTATTAAATGATTTATTCATAAAGAGAAAGGTGCAATATTCTGTAATATATTTTTCATCAATGTTCATATCAATTTTCATTTTATGGCAAAGATATCTACATATATCTCCAATGATATGAAATCCTTGAGAATCCGGAATAACTTCTTTATTCAAAATATTCATGACAATCTTTACCTCTCTTTTATTAAGTCCGAACATAAAGTGCTTAATATGTCCTATGAGATAGTTCTTTTCAAATTCTAATCCAAGTTGAAACATTTTTTCTTTAATAGTTGACAAGTCTCTTATTTTTCAATTTCTACATTTTCCTCTAGAAGTTCTAGTTAATTTATAAGGATTATTAATCCTGTAGAATCCTTCTTGGTAATAAAATACTTGGTTATTTTGCTTATTTGCGTTTAATACATTTTTATTGTTCCATATTGCATTTAGTCCATAAGGGTAACCAGTACCATAAAAACCAATATAAAAATTCTCAAACCATAATCTTTCTTTTGTGTTGGGTACAATTTTAATAATATATATTTTAATAGTATTAAATTCATGTGAATTAAAATGTTTAATTTCTATCCGACCTATATTTTTACGACTATTATAGTGTTTTGCATCAGATCTATGCTGATTAATTCTAATATTTATAGTTCCCGAAGTTTGCCCAACATAATTAAACTGGCACATACCACAAGTCATCATATAAATACAATTAAAAGTTTTACAAAATAAAAAGTTTGAATCCCTATCATACTGCTCTTCAGCCATCATGACGCATGTCTTGCATCTCTTATCAGAGCACCTCCTAAACTTTAAGTTTAAATGATCATAATCCCTAGAACATTGAGATTTGGGTATGTTATTGGAAATTAAGTCGCTTTGGTGAAAATCCTTAATACGTGAACAGAATGATCTTCTATCTGAAGTGTAAGCCGAATTAATATATTCAGAGTTCCAAAAAATACGGGTTTTATATTTCCTATTATATACCAAATGAGATCCCAGAGGATACTCAGAACTTTTATAAAAATTACAAGTAACATTTTTTGTATTTTCTGAAAAATTTATAGTTTTTTTATATGCTGAATCGAAACGTTTGGGACCACAAAAATGACTCTCCTCATTCATATTCAAAATATTATAAAAAGAGTGCACATCAATAATCTACAAAAAATAGCAAAATTTGCAAAAATGGTAACTTTCTAACGATGAAGCAGATACCATTATACTACATCACCGAGCTTTGACAAACATAAGTAAGCCAAATTGCCAGTAGCTAAATTTTCAAAAATTTCCATTATCATAAAATATAATTTTCAAAATCACCAATCTTTCACCAATACCTACGTATCTTAGATTAAAATTAAACATTATAATCTGCAAAGTCAATTTAAAATCACTTGATCAGTAAGTCCAAAGCTCGAATCATTATGTTGTTTCAAGAAGAAGATTAGTCATCATAGGTACAAAACGCCGAAACAGCATGTAATTTTTTTAAATTTTTTATTAAAAGAATAGAAATAACAAATACCAAGATTAACAATAATCAA
>BMAW01033159.1:467892-489681 GCA_019974015.1 Nephila pilipes
ATTTTTCCAATTTTATTGTTTATATTTTTCAAAGATTAAACCGAAATTGCAGAAGTCTTCATTTTATTCCTTTGATAACATGACCAAATGTGTTTAATCAACTTTATCAAACTGCTGTAGATCAGATTGATAAAATTTGTAATTAAAACAATAAAATGGTAATACTAAAAATCAATTCTACGCTAAGTTATGCAAAGAACAGATTTAGCCGCCAAAAGTGCTATCTTTTTAAAAGTATGTATTAAAGCAAACAATAATATGATAATGGATTTAAAATTTGATTGATTAGGGATGGATCAGAAAAAAAAGTCACTTGCATTTCCCACTATATTTTGGAAAGAGAGAGAGAGTTGTCAGTTACATAAAGAGGTCATCTACAATATTTTGTTTTCGACTGAAGCGATAGTCTCTTTGGTGGGTAAAAAATGTTGCTAATAATAAAATATTTCAGTCAGTAAAGTAAGGGGTATTTTTGTTATGTAGAACATTGCTAAGAGGATGGTCCAAAAATTACTCATATTTGAAGACAGATGGCGTCTAGGTAAATTGTTTTTACTATTGGGTGTTGCCATCCGTAAAACGAATCCAAACAAATTTTGACATGGATGCATAAATTTTGATTTGGTAGTCATTTGCTACCAAATCAAAATTTGATTGTTACCGCATTGAACTGTCACCGTAGGAGAGACCTAGAGTCATCATTACGCACCGAAAGTCAGGCAAAAATCAAAACTTTCGGTTACTTCTTGTGAATCATTTTCAATAAAGTGAAAATGGTCCTATCGGCCGGAAAAGTTACAACGAAGAATTTTTGAGGTGCAAAAAGAGTCATAATCGCATATACGAGTAACTGAGAGGAGAGCTGTTTAGAAAGTCATGAAGCTTATTAACAACAAAGAACTTTCGATGCTACGAGCACATCTCTTGGAATAAATAAAGACTTATTGAAAAGCCTTCGTACTTTTTATTGAAATCACTCGACATGATTCTTAATATTATAATATAGTTATGCATGGTTGTGTTAAGGTTTTTCGCAATCAGACACAAAAGTTTCAAATTTTATCGAGTGAATAACGCTCTCGTTTGCTATACTTCAGTCTATTTAAAAATGTAATTTATACTCTTTATCCCTATACCACATTACACAAGAGAACGGTTAATAATAATGACCATTTTTTTCCTGTTGGAAATTACCTTACCATAACCAAATAATAAACTGCGTCAACATAGTGTAACTCAAGATAACCTATTACTTTCCATAAAACCAGAGTCTCATTCTTTCTTTTGTTACATCTCCGTTTTTTCTTAGGAATCTTTCCCAATCAATTTCCCTTCTCACTTCGAAAGATTGTGAAACCACCGACGATAAATATCGAAGAATTCTCTTTTTGAACATTCGAACGACACACCCTTTCTCATAAATCCAGTAGGCGAAACAAATTTCGTGTCTCCTTTTTTCCAGTGTTTGCTTTTTTGTTGGTTCAATGCAAAGGAACTTCAGCACGACGCATATGCAGAGAGGGGTGAAATGAAATAAGATTTTACAAAAGAATTCTCATGAGTTTCATTTGAAATCCAGACACCTCAACATATTTCCTCTCTAAGGCAAACCTGGAAAAATGCAAAATACGCCGCATTTCTTACTGAAGGAAGGAATAATGACGTAATGTGTTCCATATAAATCATCAATGTGATTTTTCCCATTTAGAAGAAGCTTTTACTGTTTTGCATTTTCGGAATCTATCTTAGTTTCAATACCTTTGAAATCATTCAGAATTATCTATTCCCATTCCATTCTTCTTTTCCTGACCTGTATTTAAATAAGTTTCATATCCTGGTAAAGGAGTTTTTTACCAGATAAATAGCATCTACATCATATGGCTGTTAAATGTGTTATAAAAATTCACCCTACAACGTTGCTGAATTTTATGATAATTGATAAAGTTAGGAATAGGAACGTGTGTACAACGGTGTATTTGTGGCTTAACATTTAATATGGAAGGTATTAATGATAAATTACTTTGCAATATTTCGTACGAGAAAAGAAATGCACATATTTCAAGTGATTTCTTATTAACTTCTTTTTTATAAATACATATTTAAATCATCAAGTAAAACTTCACAAAATAATTTCTTTCTTCACAATTAACAATATATATTAGATATAATAACTCAATTGATCTAATTTAACTCTCTCTCTCTGTGTGTGTGTGTGTGTGTGTGTGTGTGTTAGCGTGCGTGCGTGCTTGACAAATTTTGCTGGTTTATTTAATAATTCTTGTCTGATTATGTAACATCTTCGCGATATAATTATTATGTTTATTGAAAGATTCTGAACCATTTTATTTGATGCATTATTATCCAAGCTATGATCAAAGAACACCACAAGGGTTGGCGTGTCTTTCACAACCTAAGAAAAGAGGAAACTGAGAGTTAGATCACGTAAACTTCTTATATAGCAGTGATAGAAACAGGAATTACAATCGCTTTGGGATGTAGTTTACCAAACACTAGTCCGCTTTTTTTAAAGGTGGGACAAAAAGCCCACCTTTTAGTAAAGAAATTGAAATAAAAAGAAAGGCCATAAATAGATTTATTGCCATATATGTGTGTATATATACCATATTAGCCTTCACCAAACCTTTTTTTATAATGATAGAAAAAAATGATGAAATTAATGCGATCCATACATTTTACATAAAAGAATTCAAAGAAAATGTAATTTCTTCAGATAAGCGATTATTTAAAATCATTAATAACAGAGGTTACATTCATGGAAATGAGATAAAATTACTTAAAACAAATTAACTAATATTTAGAAAGTAACAAGAACTAAATACATTAAATTCCTAGACCTCGAATATATTTCGGGAAATTATTACTCGAAAAGATCGCATTATATGTATAAGTATATATATATATATATATTATCTACGATCTCCAGAACTACTGGACAGATTTTAATAAAATTTGGTGTGAACATAGGTTGATATTAATACAAACAAAATAAACATTCAACAGTTATAATAGACACACATGTTTGGGCGTAACACTCATGGGAGTCTGAAGGTCTGAAACAGCGGTTGCAGAATGCACAAAAGAAATTGTTTAATAGGGTGTTTGGTCCCCTCTTACAGCTATACACGCCTTGCTGCGTGATGAATTAACCTTTTGAAGACGGCAGACCGATCTATAGGCCAAAAGGAACATACCCTTAAAAGCCGGCGCTGACCGATGTAGCGGCCAAGCCGTGCTTTCCCCTGAAAACAGCTTTCGAATCAGCATGAGGCCTATTATAGCCCCGGAACATCATCTGCTTGACCGGTTTCTTTTGTATTCAGAAGGGAGGGGGGTAGAGTTTCCTCTTTCACCCTTACCTAAAAATCCCTCTTTTTTCCTTCATACTCAAATTCTCACTAGCGGTGAGTGCATAGTTATTTTTGTAAGTGATTTTGTCATCTCGATTACTTAATCATTTCATTTTAAATTAATTTGATTTTTTTTAAAAAAAATGCCTAAACGTAAAAGAGAACTTACCACGGAAGAGATTCAGAATATTTTAGCTGATTTAGAGACGAAATTTTTGATGATTCTGATTCTGATTGTGAGTTAGAAAATGATGAAGATGATTTAGATCAATCTTTAAATTTGAGTCCAGAGGTTGAAGATGAGGTTGTCTCCGAAGAAAAAAATAAAATAATCTGGAACGACCCACAAATAACCCATAAAGCGACAATTTTACCTTTTACAGGAAATAATGTGATAAAAGGAGCCGCTGTAATGAAATTATTGGATTATTATGTTGAACTTAAACAATATTTAAATATTTGTAAATAAATTTTTAATTTCTAGTTCCACTTTACTTTATTATTCAAATAATAATATATATAAATATTACTAAGAAATATATGTTACATAAAAACTTTATTTCCAAAGTTTATTCAACAAAGTGTTATAACTTTAAGTGGTGATTTTTTTTTTTATGATTTTTATTTTATTTTTTTCATACTAAAGAATATAATTACATATTTTCATAATGAATGTTTTTTTACTAATACACGTATTGCTATGCATTTTGCAGATTTAAAAATACCTTAGTTCTACATTTTTATTAACTTTTATACCTGTAAAACTACTTAAAATATATTTGTGGAGAATTTGAAGCAATTTTTGCATTCTGTTTTTGATGAAAATTTTTGCATAATTACACAATGTATTGCTGTACAGAAGCGTATTTTTATTGTTATCTTAAGTTATGCTTATTGAAAAACAGTTTTTAATAATTTTAAATCGAAAAATCAAAAAAAAAAAAAAAAAAAACCCACCTTTTTTAATTGTGTATAAATAACAAAAAAAGAAAAAAATATTTGCAACAAAAAAAATTACAAAAATATTTGTTATAGATTTTTAAAACTGTACATTGTAGTCTTTCGAATTTATAAAAGCAAGAAACTAATTCCGACATTTTTTTATTATGACAATTGATGTATAAAAGTTGAGTCTTCGAAACAAAAACTATTAATTCCGATATTTTTTCTTTCAAATTTGTAGCAGACGAATATTACAAATTCTTTAGCATAAGAAAAATTCCCCAATTTATATAAAAATCTTAGAAGCAAGAATAAAATTTTTGCTTTTGTTATATATTATACTTTAAAAGTTCTACAGTGTTGGATTTCCTGATTTTTCGAAACTTAAAAGAAGTTTTTTTTTTTAAAAAAAATAAAATAAGTTTCTTTTATAATAATAATTACGAAAAAATTTGCAAAATGCTCTAAAATATACTTGAAAAATAAATATAATCAGAATCTAACAGATAGTTACATTGAAATAGAAAAAATGTGTTCGTTTTCTTTTTTTTTTTTCTCGCCTATTTATTCATGAGTCACACTTTTTATGTACGACAGTACAAAAAAAGGAATGTTCGGGTGCGCTCTAAGGCTATTGAATGTTTGAAACTCTGAATAGAGAAGCAAATGGCTCCTGTAAATGAGCATGAAAAACAAGTTGTAAAAGCTTTCATATCGACAAAGAATGCTTCTCCCTCTTGATTATTGTTGATTCTTTCAGGTTTTGGTCATTATTGATTATCATATGCCTTTTTGGTGTAATAAAACCTAGAAATGCACATCTGCCTTCTTGTAAATCTTGAAGGTTGCTTTCATGTAGCCGGAAAACTATTCTTCCGTGGTTCTTCCTCTTATTGCCGTAATAAAGCTTTAGAAAGTGATTTCTTTTTCTGTTACATTGTCGGACATAGGATAAATAGAAACTATGCCAACCAACTTAAAAGAAGGCCTTCTACTTTGCGAACGTTATCGGGAAACTGAAAATAACCGTTCAGAGAACTGATATTGTGTTAGATTTTGAGAGATAATGTAAAAAGGACCCAGTCACTTAGGGGACGGTCCAGACGAAGTGGGGGGAGGGGAAAAACGATATTTGAAGCTAAAGTTTTCCTTCATTTTGAAGAAAGTAAAGAAAAATTGTTGTCAGTTTTTTCTAAACCGATTGAGGAGTCTGTGCGTTGAGAAGGAAAGATTTTTGTAATTATTTTGAATGTTGATCGAAAGAGTTGGCTTCGTAGGAATGTATTGGCTTTGGCTCTGTCATATGCACAAAATCACACACAAAAATCAGTTTATTATCGCACAAAAATCAGAGCAGTAATCTTAGAATTAAGCAATATTATGCAATTCTTTTGAAATTTTAAATAAAAAGTAAGGATTATCCAAGGATTATAAGGTTAAGAATATAACTTTTTGTACGAAAAGTGAAAAAAAAGGTAAGAAACTCCAGTATGTTGTCATTACTTGCAAAAGAAACAATTAAGTACAAATAAGAATCATATATTCCTTTTATATAAACAAGATTACCGAGATACGTGAAGCTCCTCGGCAACTTAAAAATGTTTGCAGTCATAATATTTTGTCTTCGATATCAGCTTATTGTTTGCGTTTTACTAGAAGTATTCTAAAAATTCAAAGCATTTCCACTTTTTTACTAATGAAAACATTTATTACTATTGGAAAAAATATAATTTTAAATTTCTTATGTGTATTTAAAGAATTTATTTTTAGGAACACGTAGGTAAACTGAAAAATTATTAATATTTCATTTACAAGTAACATAAGGGACAAATTAATAAGACGGACCTCGTAATTTAAATGACAAACAAGTAACGAGAACGATAGCCGAGCTAGAGCGTCCACTTCTAATTTCCACACCACGGCAACGTAAGGATTTTGATTTAATGCGTATCAGCTCTGCTACACGTTGGAACACCTAATCGTCACCTTTTTTTCGATGAAAACTTGTGGACTCTACAATGTGGCACTATTTAACAAAGGTCAACATTTATAGCCTTAAGATACTCACATTTTAGAGCATAATGCGAAACACCTTTTTTTAATGGTTTTGCTTTTTATTCATCTCATTTATTTGCCACGGTGAATATTTTATCATAATTTTCAGCATACGAGATATAGTAAGAATTAGATCAAAGAAGAATAAAGTTTTAATTTTTGAAAAATGCTTGTTAATAAAATTTAGACTTAATCATAGGATTCATTCAGTATTATGAATTCTAATGTATCACAATATAATGGATTATGGAACAATAAAAAATGACAATTATACATCAAATCTATCATTCCTTCATGGAAGATATATAAGAAAATTCTTAAGAGGGTTTAAATTTTTAAGATTTTTCTGGCATGTTCTAAAAGAGAAAAACAATTATAAATTAAGTAATAATGAAGTTTCCAAAGAAGCATAGTTGATTTATGATGATATGTCTATTGTCATACAAATGTTGTGAATACTTATAAGAGCTTTTAAACTTATTTCATCATCGATTTGAGAAAGTCTAAATTTTACATTATAACATCAAGAGACAGGATCAGCAATTTTGCTTTTTATTTTATTTTGTATTACTGATTATAATTACGTGCAATTTATGAAGTATCATATTATTTACTTCTTATTTTTAATTTGATTATTTTAAGTTTTAGCACCAGGTTTGTATCAAATTCCTGCATTTAAAAGAATTAAAAATAAATTTAAAATATTTTATATCTATTTTAATGAATTTACTGAAAATCAAAATATAAATAAATTTTACTTGAATAATATCAATTAAATTTGGTTTAGTTTATTGTGTGTACCTTTGTCTACAATGAAATAAGCGTTTCATTTTTTTGTGCAATGCTTTATATTATCATCATTGTTTTGAGCTATTTTTCTCAATGCTCTTAATAATATTGAAGAGGAAATCTAGGTGAAAAGCAGCTTAAATTGTTAGGAAATAATTTCTTTTTTAAAAAAAATAAATAAATAAATTTCTCAAATTTTCTTGGAACTGAAATCGTAATTTCTACATTGAGCTCCAAGAAAATATGTTCCCCTAAGAAAGGGAGACTCTTTGTATTTAGGGACTTTCTAAGCCGCGAACATCCCCATTGACTGCGGACACTAGCAACAATCCTGCTTCTATTGTAAGCCTATGTATGGTGCCATCAATCAGCAATAAAAAAGGGGGAAGTAAACATCGCCTAAAGCGCCGTCTTTAAGGGCCTTTTCCTCACGAAACCCGCCGTCTTCAAAAGGTTAATGCAAATAAAGCAGTTTATCATTGTCTGTGGCAATTGGTCCCACTCATTCACCAACACTGTTTTCAGTTCCTGAATGGCTCTCGGAGGGGAGTTTGCGGATTGTGATTGCCCCCCAGAGCGTCCAGACATGCTCTATAGAATTTAGGTCTGGAGACCTGACTGGCCAATCCATCCGGCGAATATCCTTGCTTTCGAGAAATACGTCGACCTGAAGAGATATATGTGGCCTCGTGTTATCGTCTATTAAGATAAACTCGGGGCCCCCTGCACCCCGGAAAAGGCGAACATATGGCTCCAAGACCTCATCTCTATACCTAACACCAATCACAAAGCCTCTGTCAAAGACTGGAAAGGTGTGCGACCATCCAACATGATGCCTTCCCAGACCATTACACCTCCATAATTGTCAATTTCACGGACATTGGAGGGTAGGTAGCTGGTCTCTGGCTCTCTCCATATGAAAGTACGACAAGAATCAGTGTTTAGGCTAAAACGTTACTCGTCGGTGAACAGAAAGGTCGCCCATTGCTCCATACTCCAATCACTATGCTGCTTGTACCATGCTAGTCGGACTCTCCTGTTCATAGACGTGAGCGGGACGCAAACAGCCGGTCTTCTAGAAAACAACCCTCTCTCATTCAGTCACCCTTGTTACGTGGGTTCCTGTGGCTGCATACAGGTCCCGAGAGAGCTGAGAAGCTGTAGCCCCTCTGTTACCCCTCGCTAAATGGATAAATGGTTATCTTCTCTGGCCGTCGTGGCTCTGGACGACCTTGTCCAGACTTTCTCTCGATGGATCCAGTATCCTGGAACTGTTTTGATAGTTTACAGTATCCTGGGCGTTAAATTAAACTCTATGCATACCTGGACTTGCGATTGGCCTGCCTCTTCCATCCCCACAATTTGCCACCTCATTTCATCATCTAAACATTGGTGGTTACTCATTTTTACTGTTCCGATGTGAATTAAACTGATTGCTGCAAGGTAACACGAAGAAATTCGCCGAGGTGTGCTAGCGAACGAAATTCGCCTTACCCGCAACGCACTTATAAAGCTTGTTTTTCTGCTGGCTCCACCTACACACACGTGTATGCTTACGTATTTGTAGTACAAGATTTGCATTTTTAACTAGAAACAGTGGTTTTCCCTTCAGTTCAGTTCTTTTCATGCAATTCGATAAAATATGCAAATTGCAAATTCTCTTAATTTATTTCATATATATATATATATATATATATACTGTCTAGGTCTTGATAAGTTTTTGTTGCTTTTGCGTTTTATTTTTTGAAAGTTCATGTGTTTAATATGCCTTCTTGAATATTTTCTAATATTATACTCGTATTTTCTGCAAGAAAACTTAAAGATTAATTTTTACATTATAATACTTTAGATTCTTTAAATTTTAAAATTATCTAATTTTAACTTTAATAGGTTTTTTATTCCTATATTTCAGTTTACAACATGTTTGTTTCAATTTATGATTTTTGCAATAGTTAATAGTTTTTGCATTAATTAATTTTAAATTTGGTTTTTGTAATAATTTGTATATCTATTGAACATATACATATATAAAGCAAGAGTTAAACTGACAGTGATCTGAGTGTTCTGTAGAGCGATCTAATTGAGGCAATTGTAGTAGGATGATTAAATAAAACAGGGGACGAAGGGTTCCATGAAAAAGAAATTAGTTCTAAATGTAGCCATTCATGGTATATATCGATACATGTAATTTAAAGAAGAGTTTTCAAATATGCAGAATCAATGCTGAAATAAAATTATCTTTCATTTAGTACATTTAATAATTTATTTCAAGTTCAATATGCCAACAGGTTTTTAAAAAAAATTTACATTAACAATGATAAAGTTTCTTTATCTGCAATTTCATTTATTGAGTCCCAAAAAAAGCAGCAACACCAGAAGGAATTCTTTATTTATAATTAATGTTACATCCTTTGACACAGTACCAGTTTCTGGGGTTTAAAATGCCAATTTGTGACTTATCGATGCTTGAAAGTTACGGGGAATAATGTCTCCTTCTTTAGTTGAGTGTGCATCCTCTACCAGTGCAATGCGCCAGCCACTCTTTGTGCTTGTAGAAAGTGCAAATAAAAAAATGCGTAAAGTTAAAGATCCTGCGTTAGTTAATGACTTAAAATTAATGACTGTGTGTGTGAAGTTTAAGAAAATAGATTCTCTGAAGATTCAGTCTGTCAGAGAATGAAAACCTGTAACACTGGATACTATTGAAGAAGTTGCAACAGTGGTTATCGACAGAGCACAAGAAACTATTACCGCCTATTATGTGGAAGAATAACATATCACGGATTGCATGAGAGATTTCTGAGAACATGTAACATTTCGTTGCTGTGAATTTTTGGCACAGAATCCAATATGTTATCTGCAAAAACATCTGCCATGTTGAACATAATTGAATGTACTAAATAAAAGTTAATTTTATTTCAGTATTGATTCTGCATTTCTTAAAACTCTCTTTTCAGTTACACAGCACCACATGTTCTCCTAGTGGTGACTTTTTGCACTAATTTTTTCCCAGGGACATTCGTCCACTGTCTTGTTCAATTTTTCTTCTATAGAGAATTGTAGCAAGTAGATCGCTCTAAAGAACACTCTTTAAGTACTCCAAGAGATTGGGATATAAAGACATATAAATAGTGGTAGGAAAAATAATGAATATAATAAACTATCAATAAAGTTTAATTAAATTTAGAAGTGCAAAATTACACTATAGAAGTCACACCACTACAGCATGAGTATTTTTCAACAATTTTACTCCTGGTGAAACTATGAGTTTCTGTCTGCTGTTTGCTCGGGATATCATCTCTGGAGGTTTTGGCTCGATATTTGTGCAAGATAATCCTATGTTACCCGATGACGTGAGATATTGGTTCTCTTATAAACTGTGTTGGAGATATTTCTAACTTTTTTAAATGTTTACATCTAAATAGGCAAGAAGCTGTTCAAAAGTTTTCTCGACAATTTAAATGTACAGTTTTTTTTTCTCAATCAGATGAGAATTATATCATTATATATGTCAATAAAATTTTGAATATTATAAGGCGTGTAATATTAATAACTTTTTTGTTCAAAAGGAAATCTTTAAATTTTCTAAATATTTAGCCAATTATGTAATTTTTTATACGTTTCAAAACTCGCAGGACATAGCTTTATTAAAATTTGAGTCGTTTCGGTAAATATATATAAATATTTAAGGCTTTCAAAAATCAACCATTTTATTTTCCCTATTTCCTTGTCCTCCAATGAAATGGGGAAATGTATTGCTCTTATAGAATAAATAATTTTTCTGCAATTTTATTTGTTGGCGTTGCCCGGATATATTTTATTTTCTTGTGTTTTCAATTTTCCTAATGTTTTTCCTTTCCTCCAATATTTTCTCCAAACCATTTTAAGCTTTCTCTCGTCTTCTACGATTTTCCCAGATTACTTCGTTTCTTCAATGGATTCTGTAAAAATGAGGCAAAACTGTTGGTCATATCTCTTTAAAATTTTGGTCTTAAAAAGAAAATGATTCAGATTTCTTAAAGGATATACAGCTGTTTATTCTCTTGGTCATCATTGATATATGATACCAAATGAATATTTTTTGTCAGTATAAAGACATTAATAGTAGATTGATTCTTGAAAGGATCAACAAAATTCAATAGTTAAACCTTCTAGAACCAAGACAACAAATGTTATAATTGCAGGAATTATTTTGAGTTCCAAATATTTTTTTTTTGAGACTCGTGGTTTTCTTAATTGTTTTTCGTGAAAATTATTTATAATAAGATATAAATAATTTTCTTGATTTAAACATCTAATGAACAGTTAATTCATAAAAGTTACGTATAATTTTGCATCAAACTTCCTTCAACTTACATTTAAAATTAAACGAGTGACTTTTATTTTATGTTACTAGATAGTGAAAATTTGAAAAGAAGTAATTTTTCAATCTACGAATAAAATTATCTAAACTATAAAAATTTGCTTCCATTACTAAAATGCATAAAAAGTATAAAAAGTTACTTCCATTACCTGTGACCTATAAAAAGTTTCAATAATACAGGAGGGATTTATATTAATTCTTATTATATTCTACTTATCTTCAAGTGAAATTGAAATATCTTATTATAATGTTGCTTTAGAATGTAAAATTTTGATAAAAAAAGTATAACGTCGGGTGAAAAATGGCGAAATTTGGAAAACTACTACAAGTTTTAGCTATGCAATTTTTATTTGATTTAAATTAGTACTATCTAGTAATAAACGGAAATAATTTTTATAAAACCTCTGATAGTTTTGGATTACAGGCAAGTAAAAATTTTCAAAATTGGTGGATGACGGCTTGGAAAAAAGATTAGTCTTCTGTTTATTACAGCGTCTGATAGAATAAATAAACTGGGAAAACATTAATTTTACCAATTATGTAAACAAAGGTCTTATGGATGAAAAGTTATTTTATTCTTGTACATTTTAAAACAAAGCGAAGTTGATTTTACTTACCGTATATTGAATAAGGTAAGATACTATCTTATAATGATGGTCAAATTGTAAGAAACATTATTAGACCAAAGTCTGTAATCGCTTTCTCTCTAATTCCGATTCTTATAGCACACACACATAAAAAGCGAAGAGGAAGGCCAACATTGATTTATTCGAGGCAAAAGAGACAGATCCGGAGGTTCATCTGCAAGAAACATTAAGACTTTGCCTGGAAATATTCATAAAATAAAATGAAGAGGTGTTTTCGGATAAAAATAAAAAGTTTAATTTAGATGGATCAGATGGATTTAGATTATATGTAAAAAACATATTGCGCCAGTTGCTTCTTTGATTATATTCGACAATTGGATATTTTTGTGACAAAAGGCATCTTCGCATGTTTTGCACTTCACAAATAAGTGAATGAGAGCGAACGAGGCAAAAATTCTTCAGGGCTCATCTCTGAGAAAGGACCTGAATCCGATGGAAAATCTTTGTTACATCCCAGCTCCAGTTATTTACAATAATGGGTGACAATATATCAGTAAATCTGGTCTAAAGCCTGGCCTAATTGCAGGAACAATATTGACTTTGACTTTTCCATACTCTATCTTGTTCTACGAACCGACGTAACCGTAGTAGTAAAGTGGTCATGTTCACCGGCGTTGCTTTTGTCGAATCGTAGTTTCAAGCCCTGATGACACTAAAGAGCCACGTCCAGGAGGGAAGTTGTTCGTAAAATCTGGTTGAGGCCTCAAGTCCTTCCAGCGGCGTAGTGTGGAAGTTTGAATAGGGAGGTTCCAGATCTAGTTTTGTCATCACCTTTTGACCAAAGGTTCAAAATTACGTGGTCCAATGCTAATAGACCTCGTGCTGTTTCTCAGTGTGACGTTAATAAACAATTATCATCATCATCATTCATGAGCTAACAATTGATTCAGGTAATAGGAAAAAGTGATTGTAAGGTTACTTAATAAAGAATAAATCTCATATCGACTTAATGCTTTTTTTTTTACTTCAACTAAATGGTAATTTTTCTAATTTCTTAAAAGATTTTACAAATTAAAAAATATTTTTGCTGCGATCTCATTACAGGGTAAAATGTCTTTACATTTCATAAAAATATGATTTACATTTCTGATCTTATATCACATATTTCTACGATTTTATACTTTTCTCCAGGACTGTAATGAATAAATGCTTATTTGTAAGATCAAAGCTCATTTCACACAAAAGGTTAATTGTCAATGAGGTAATTCATTCAAATAACAATGATTAAAACTTGATTAATCTATAAGGGGAAAAATCAATCATTGAATTCCCCAGTTTCTGGTTATGAGTCTCAGCTGCAGCATACTGACAATGAATACTATTAAAATAATTCGGGATTTTTGAAAGGCTTAGTTTTTAAATAACAGTGATATAGTTTTCAACTTAAGAGAAAAATGTTTGTTTCGAAACAAATTCTGTTTAATAGCAGCACTTGCACATTTAAACATTTTAAAAATTTGGGAATATGTATTTGTTTTGTAGTAGATTATATCATGCGTGTACATCAAAATTTTTCTTTTAAAAAATGAAATATTTTGATTTTAAAGTAATTGTAATATTTAAAAGGAACGGAAATTTTTTTAACTGCACTAAAACTGAAACGAATATCAAGTGAAATATCGTCTCCTTAAAACACATACTTTAACACATGCTACAAGCCTGACATGGAGAAAATGCAATATATTTTGTAGCAGTTTAGGATTTTATTTGCATCTCCGAATTCTTTCCACATATTTTGCCTGCCTTGCATTACTTTTTTTCTTGATCTCAGAGCAAAATTCATTTCATTTTGTCATGTTATGCCTACCATATTCTGAAAACTTTAATAAAATCTTGTCTCAAGGGCTGACTTTTTACTTTCCTCACTTTCATTTTGGACTTCCTTTCCCAACCAATTTTACATATCTAGAAAGACGACATATATATATATATGGTATAAATTGTATTTTTACGTTTCGTGTTTTGCATTTATAAATTTTTGTTTTATAAGTATGGAAATAGCTTACATAATTTATATATTTTCATAATTAAATCTTAATTTTGTAAATTTTTAAAAGAATAATTTTAATTACAGACAATGTCACCAGATGATGACTTATTTTTATATCTTTTCAATCTTAAGAATTTTGGAATTATAGTTTCTTTTAAGAAATTTATTTTTTATTGTGAAAAATAGTTTTTAAATATTATGTTTCCATTTGTTTTAGGTATAAATGTTCCTTTAAAAATTTTAAAATTGGTTGGATGGGTAAATCTATGTAAGTAATTTTAAGTTTCGTTGAATCAATAAATAAATCAAATTTTTGAGTATAAAAGCTTTCCTGTTAGTAAGTATATCGCGACAAATTAGAAGAATCATTGATAGTAAATCGCAACAAATTAATTACACCATTTGTGTTTGTTTATGTAATAAAAGTTTTTAGCTCTCTTTTAGTTGAAATTATTTAATAGTGCGTATAAATTGGTATAGTTTATTTTTAATGAATATGTTGATTTACTTGGATTCAATTGAATTTATTTCCCTCACTTATTTTTTTTCCTTTGGTTGAATTCTGTTTTGTCTTGGAATTTCTGCATACTTTGGTTTCATACAATTTTGTTATTTTGTGATTCTCTCAGATGTGGCAGGTTTAATTTATTCTATCAGTATACGCACACTTTTATCAGTCCCAAGTCTGAGACACTTTAGAATTACTTTATCTCCATTTTTGAATCTCATTTCTGAATTCTTTTATCTTGATATATACTTTGTAGGTCTAAATTAGGCTGTGATATATTGTACGTTATTATAATTATTTCAATTACATATTTTATATTTCAATTCTTAATTATTTACATGCTTAACACGTGTTCTTTATTATAATGTAATATTATTCTATTTTTAATTGATAATTTGGTACATTATAACTTCGTATGTTTTAAATTACAGGTAATGTAAATTTGAGTTTAATATTTTGTAATTTTGCTGCTATTTTACAATTATGTTCTTGTAATTTCGCTACTTAATAGTCTTAAAGTTTCTTAATTTTAATTTTGATTTTTTTATTAGATAGGATTTGTAATTTACTACGCGTTAATATATATATATATATATATATATATATATATATATATGGGGGTAGGGGTGTAAACATATATGTAGAATCCTAACTACAGAAATGGGGCACATGGCTCGTTTTAAAGATGTCTAGGGTTTTTCTGCATTCAATAACAAAAGTGGATTTTTATAAGATGACATTAAATTAAACTATATATTATTGTACAGTATTTACTAAGTTAAAATAGAACTATTGGTTATACATATTAAAGAGCTATCAGATCGCACGTCTTTCTCTGGTGGTCGCGCTCTTCCATTTGCCGTTACTCGTGTGGACCCCTTGGAAAGAAGTCACAAAGTAGAACTCCAGCTCGTGGCGCCATCTAGTGTTTGACCTTACAATCTGATTGAACACGTTTACAGCTATAAAAACTAGGAAATATAAATATTACAAAAGAAAACTTTAAAAAAAAATCAAAAGGATTTGCTATTGAGAACATAAGGTTATCTAATTTTATAATTTTATCTACCTAGGAGAGCAGTGTTTCATTAGATCAGCAGAGGTGGTAGTTACTTTTGGACCTGCATGATAGACTACTTTCTCTATCACATATCGATCTCTGGGCTTAATTTAATCAACTCGATATGGTCCAAAAAATTTAGGACTGAGTTTGAGGCCTACACCAAACTGTGTACGTTAGACCGCTACTAAATCATCAATCTGGTACTGGGGAGCCTTTTTTTCTCTTCTTATTATATGTTCTTTGGTTCTCAGACTGAATATTTTAATAATTCGTTTCGTATCTTAACGGATGCTGTCCCTTTGATCTAAGTATTCTTCTTCTAGCTCCTCCATTAGAAGGTCTCTAATCTTTATGTCTTCTTTATTTCTCATCTGAACCCCAGTTAGTAGTTCAGATGGTGTCCATTTAGTACTACGACGGATAGTGCTGTTCAGGATTCTTTGAAGCCTGTCTACATATCGATACCATTTCATTGCATCATCGAGTGATAACTTCGTAAGTGATTATTCCGGTGTTGACCAACACCGGAATAAGAGTGCGGTGGACTTTTTTGACTTGACCGTTACCTCGTGGAACTCCAGCGGTAATTTGTAAATGTTGTATTCCTTCTTCTGCACAATAGTCGCAAAAGGTTTACGATATAAATGCAGATCATCGATCGGTTATTTTTCGTTTGGGTTTGCCAAATGTATTTTGTTGTACTTTCAGCCTTTTTATAACGTCTTCTGTGGAAACAGTTTTCACTGGGTATAACCAGGTGAATTTCATAAAGGCATCGATTATCGTCAGAATGTGCTGATAGTTTTTACTAATTGATGGCAATCGGCCAGTAAAATCGACATGATAGGAAATTAGAGGTGACTCATCTTTAGGTATTGGATTCAGAAATCCTTCCTTTTTTCCTAACTTTCTATTGGATAGAATGGAAGGTACACAATTAACTATTACTTGTTGGGTAAGTTTGAACTCTTGTTTGACCACTTCTTCTGTTTTGACCGCTGAGAAGTGACCCTTTTCATGAACTACCTTAATTAATTCAGTCTGCATACAACTAGGGGCAACTATAAGTTCACGACCGTTTACGAATTTGTATAGTATCCCATTTTTTTTTTTGAAAAAATCCAGGGACTCCTCGATTCCAAGGAGTGTCTTTTCTGTGCTAATATTTTCATCTTCCAACTGTGCTTTCTTCAATCTGGCGGTCAATGTATCATCACCAATCATCATGACTGGATACCTGCTCAAAGCTTCCACGTGCTTCATCCTTTGACCTGGTTGGTATATTACTTCATATTCAAATTCTTCGAGCAGTAATGCCCATCTAGCAATGCAGGTAACTAAGTCGCTCATGGGTTTTTGGAATGCTTGGCAATCTATCACTATCTTGAATTTGTTACCTAATAGGTAAACACGTAATTTCTTCAGAGCTTCTACTGTAGCAAGAACTTTTAGCTCATAACTACTGTATTTTTCTTCCGCAGGGCTTGTTTTCTTAGACATGTAGTGGACAGGATGCAACTTTCTAACTTCTGCTTCTTGGAGCAGCACAGCACCATAACCCTCTTGGCTTGCGTCAGTATCCAATTCAATTCTTTTTCCTTGTTTGAAAATTGTCAGAAGTAGACTGTTTGTCAAAATTTCTTTGGGTTTTTCAAAAGCTTCTCTTTGCGATTGATCAAATTTAAAGGGATTCTCTTTTCTTAATAGGTCACTAAGTGGTTTCGAGATTTTAGAATATTCAGGTATAAATTTTCGAAAGTAACCAGTCAGGCCTAAAAAACTTTGAACTTGTTTAACTGTTGTTGGCTTAGGAAAATCTTACAGCGAGTGTTTTAACGAATGAAGGGCGTATAGTATTTCTAGGACAATATGTCCCAGAAATTCTACCTTTTTTTTTTTTTTTTTTTAGAAACTGGCACTTTCTTAATTGGATTTCGAGACCGTATTTGGATGCAACTTCAAGAACAAATCTTAGTTTACTAAAATATTCATTTTCATCTGTGAATGGAATTATTAAATCGTCCATGTAGATTATTACTGTGCCCTTATTCATCAAATTTTGAAATATATTGTAAACATATCTTTGAAAAACACTAGGACTAGTACTTAAGTCAAATGGTACTTTGTTAAATTCATACTGTCCGTCAGGAACAATAAATGAAATGAATTTCCGACGATCCTCATTGAAGTCAACATGAAAAAATCAATTCTTCAAACTCAAGGTTGTATACACTTTTGCATCTTGTAGTCTATCCAGTACATCATCTATTAAAGGTAGTGGAAATCTATCTTTGACGAGCTTTCAGCTTAGATTGCGGTAGTCAACACAAAGTCTGGAATCTCCGTTTTTCTTCTTCACTAGTACTACTACTGGACTAGTATATTCGGATGAACTAGGTCTGATGATTCCTTGTTCAAGCCACTCTTCAACATGTTTGTTGACCTTCTGCTTCTCTACAAATGGCAAACGATGAGCTGATTGGTAGACTGGGATATCGTCTTTCAAAATTATTCTCATTGAAACATTTGTGCGGATAAAATTTGAAATATTTTATAATAATTAGCTATTCTGAAAAAAAATGATCTAGTAATTTTTTTTTCTTAATTCAGTTGAATGAAATTATTTAGCTGGGTTTGCTTAATCGATTCTGCCAAAGTTAAGATAAATGTTTATGCAAAATTCGCAATAACTTACGTTCTCAACCAAGATATACGTACAAACTTAAAAATAATATGCAATATTTAGAGTACTTCAATATTTAGAGTACTAAGATTTTCAACTATGTATAAAACAAATAATTTTCACGTATAATTTTTTTAACAGAAAAATTCGAAATATATTCTAAATTGAAAAAGAAAACTCATATGCTGTTACAGAACAAATGTATATACTTAAAGATTAATGAGAAATACAAAATGAATATAGAGGATTATATATTCCTAGTTTTTGAAAGATAAAAAGATATCTGCATCAACAAAACAAAAAAAATATTAACATACACGTTTTCATAAATGGGAGAGAAAAAAATTACGAGTACTTGAGCTTTACAATCAGTAATAATTTTGGTTTTAAGTTTTAAGGAGTGGAAAAATAGATCGGCATAAAATGATAAATTGACAGCACTCTCTTTCAGCGGTTCAAGGTCACAATTAATAGCTTTATACTCTTTAAACTTTTCGTTACTGAGAAAGAATTGGTAATATATATATTTATAGAAAGTATTAAAAAAAAACACCAATATTAACTGAAAGGAAAACTAGGATAAGTGACACTTAAATATTATAAAATATATTCATAGACACATTTTTTTTTTCAAAAAAAGAACTTTTCACAATAAATTATAAAATATATTCATTGACATACTTTTTTCAAAAAAAAAAAAAAAAAACTATCCACAATAGAGAGATAATACTTGCGCGATCACACCCAAAATTCTGTTGGATTTCTTGGCAGTTCTCTGACTCTCAAAGGCACACTTAATGGTAATTTATTTCAAAATATAACTAGATTGTAATTTAAATTGAATATTACAACACTACGAAGTATCCAAATAGGCACTTCACAAATCAGGGTGATTTTTTGTTTAGAATGTAGAAATCTTTTCACATATCACAACACTACGAAGTATCCAAAAAGGCAGTTCAAAAATCGGGATGATTTTTTCACTAAGAGGAATGTAGAATTCTTT
This sequence comes from Nephila pilipes, assembly GCA_019974015.1. Classification (NCBI taxonomy): domain Eukaryota; kingdom Metazoa; phylum Arthropoda; class Arachnida; order Araneae; family Nephilidae; genus Nephila; species Nephila pilipes. Next base: position 487,307 of record BMAW01033159.1, read on the forward strand.
TTACCTGTATGGCACTTCGATGATTAAATCCTCTTATCAGCGGCTATTTCAGTCCATTCCATAAACTCCTCTTCAAAACTGTTCCAGGAATGCAACGTACATTTATTTTTTAAAAAAAAAAGTTACCAGGATAGTAATTTTGCAGTGAGACGGCAAGGTGCGCTGAATTCTGATTGATGAGTTACTTTTCCATTCCTGCCGGAGCCGCCATTTTTTTACTCTGTGGAATCCTTACTACAGAAATGGGGTACATGGCTAGTTTTAAAGATGTCTAGGGGTTTTCTGGATTCAATAACAAAAGCGGATTTTTATAAGATGACTTTTAATTAAACCATATATTATTGTACAGTATTTACTAAGTTAAAATAGAACTATTGGTTATACATATTAAACAGCTATCAGATCGCATATCTTTCTCTGTTTTTCACACTCTTCCATCTGCCGTTACTCGTGCAGACCCCTAGGAGAGAAGTCACAATGTAGAACTCCAGCTCTTGGCTCTATCTAGTGTTGGAAAGCCTCTCAAAATGTAAAACTCCTAGATATATATACATACACACACACACACATATATATATATATATATATATATATATATATATATTATAGAAAACAAGAAATAAAACTTAAACATAATTTTTTTAAAATTACGAAGGAAATTTACAAGTGAGGTTTTTACATTTCAGAAAAAGTAAAAGACTAATGATCATTTTCTTCGAATGCAAAACAACCCCCCCACACACACATACACTAAACAAAGGGAACAAAACTGCACCACAAAAGATATAAAAAAACCTGAAAGAAAACCAGACAAAAATAGCAAGAAAATAAAGCTCAAAACCTGAAAAAAAGAGGAAACCAAGCATTAAAAACAGTGACAAAAAAAAGAAGGGAATGAAACCAAAAAGAAAAAAAAAAGGTAGAAAATGAATTGTAACGTTTATAAATTCTGAATCTTGTTTCTGTTAGATTAGAAGTTTAAACATGTGTTTTACAGGCCTAATATTTCCTACAGAAAAATGTTAGTTCTCGGGTTCTAAACCCGGTGCTGACAACATTAAAAACTCAAGATAAAGTTTTGATTAATTGTTCCTTGTTATCTTCTATGATTTCTAAAACCTTTCAGAATATTCTTTACGTTTCCAGAACAGTGTTCTGGATTATATTTATGTAATGCATAAAACCATTTGTCGTCAGCCAAGTGTAGCTGCTCTTAGTCTGTCAAAAAATTACGTTATTAAATTATCTATTGTGTGTTTAATTCAAATTACTCCAATATGTACATGACAACATTCTTCTATTTATGTATGATGTTTTGCATAATTTTTTGTAATTCTTACAAGCAAGATATATGTATTTCAACACTGTTCTAAATGTAATAGGATTTTCTTTAAAAAAAATTGCTGTCAAAGCATGTTAAGTCATTTAACATTATTAATATTGGCACCAATTTTAGAATAAAATGCAAAAGTTATTTTGGAATTTTTTTTCTCTGGATCACAACTTTAAAATAATCATAATTCTCATGATGCGTATTATTTAAATTGTTGCATAATCTCTTTGCCTTTTGCAGCATAATTATTAAATACTTTGTATACATAAATAATGATTAATCAGTGCTAGATATAAATATTTGCAGTTTTCGAATCTTTTAAGTAAATATCCACGTTATTAATAATTATTATTATTACCACATTAATAGTTACAGCCCAAACAGAAACACATTACTTGTACAAATTATACACAGATACATGAAGAAAAGCAGCGTTTGCAATGACAGTCACAGTTTTATCAACAACATTCAGTTTACTAGCTTTCGAGTTCGTATTTCGGATAAATCTCTGTAGTAATATTCTGTAATTCCAAGGCAGACACCGGCAACTCCCGGTAGATTCCCAGGCAGATACTAGTCGCTTCCGAAATTCCCCCAGTTCGCTACTGACAGTTCCATGGCAGATACGTTCAGCATATAGTAACCACTTACAACCAATGTCCCGATCAATCTCTCTTCGAATTCGCCTCTCTGTCCTTTACAGCCACTCGTGCTAGGTGTGACGTCACATTAAAAAAAAAAAAAAGAAAATTAAAAAACTTTCTTCACAGTCGTAATTTCTCTAAGATTCCAGCTCTTTTTGGAATCTTCTATTTGTCCCCAAAGTCACTAACTCACCACAATGATCGCCAAATTCGTTGCCATCATTCGTTGAGATCATTGTTATAGAACTTCTTGGTTGCCTGATGAAATCTCTGCAAATGTCTCTTTTTCTTTTTAGAGAAACTCTGAAGGGAAGCGTCATCTAGTATTATTTACTTCATTCATATATATATATGTAACATTATTCCTATCGACTTTTGTAAAGTAACATAATATCAAA
>BMAW01033161.1:0-38094 GCA_019974015.1 Nephila pilipes
TGATGTAGTAGCCATCAAAGTTGTCATCCTTAATATAACACAGAAAAACGCTAGACATAACAGAGCGAACAACCATCAGTGAATTAGTGATTCGGTGCAGGTGACCGAAGATAAGTGACATTATCTCATGAATTACGTACGAATATGTAGAAGAAAACTTTGTTAAAATATTTGATAAGGTTCTATATAATGTTCCGACTTGAGATGAAATTATTCAGTGACTCACGAAAAACATTGAACGATGACTCGTCAGAAATCAATATTTGATATATTTAAAGCTCATCGGTCTCGACATGATGCAGTATATGAACTGTAAATTCGAAATAGTTCGATTAATCATCCAAATTTAATGCATACAGAATCTGAGCTTTGTGGGATGAAATTCGTTATCGATTATGAAGGACTTTTCAAATGGTGGATCTTGTTATATTCAATTCCAGTGATGCTTTTTGAATTGCTTTTTGAAAGCTCTTAGAAACTGTTTCAAGCACTTATTCCACAAATTATTCTCTAGTGCTAGTTGACCATATCCTTTTTCATGATTTCGATTTCTCGTTTCACAAATTTATTCCATTCACGAATGCTTGAACGAGACTATTGTATTTTCCCATACATTGTTCGATAGTTTCTTTAGGTCCGAATGGGTTTTGTTTCGAAAACCTAATCGAAAAAATTTAGCTTTCCTCACGGAATTCGCCATTTTGAATAATTGAATATTTTTATAATCATTTATGTGTTGGGTAGTGCCATCTATGATCTCAAACATACTGTAAAAAACCCTTTTTGAGTTACTGTATTGTTGTAACTTATTTTGCTCTAGGCCTATTCTTCATTTTAATATAAATTTCATTACACGAACACACACACACACATATATATATAATATAAAAAAGATATTTATATTAGTAACCTTTAACGTAAAACCTACCTGATTCAAGACATTGCAATATTTCGTTATCTTTTACCTTTCTGACACTAAACCTTCCCTGTAGACTTAGTATCACCTCTATCTAGAAGCACAGAACCGGTTAGAGTCCTGGAAAACCTCATAAATCATGACATTTGGGAAATTTGCATATTCACTATCTCTTCTAAATTGCCCTATTTAAATATCGTCATCTCCCTTAAGTCAGGGTTCATTTGACTGTTACCAAGCATTGTAATATGTTGTCCCATTGTTCTCCCTATGTAGGAACCCCGTGCATTCAATAAAGCCTTGGAATTCCATCGTTCTCGTTAATGGGTCACTGAAATATGTCTTATATATATATATATATATGCAGAAGAACGGAATGGGCAAAATTTAATATTCATCTAACAATAAATAATACATGTGACTAAAAAATTTCATTCAAACTGTTTGTATAAAGGACATTCGAAATAATACTTCTAAGTTTAAATACTTTTAAATACTGAATAAACAAAGAAATAAAAATTTAGCTATTCTAACGGAATAAGCTATTTGTCATTCCTAATTTTACCCGTGAATATATGAATTTTAAGATGTCTGTGTTTTTCTCTTCACTGGACATTATTAAATTCCAGTAAATTCAATTTCATCTTCATATCATAAATCCATTAATTTCCAAAGATTAATAAATTTACCGTAATTTAGTTAGTATCCATTGAATTTATAAATATATTGGTAATGCAGATACTACAATCGCTTATCCCATAGCTTTATTTGCAACCATTGTGACTCAAAGGGAGTATTTATATCAATTACCATTCAGCTCGTGGTGTTAAATTTGCGAATAAGGTAATAATATTCGGTTGACTACTTTGGAAGCTGCGTTTTATCAGATTGGAGAGCACATTTCATCATTAGGTTAGAGATTTCGTCTGGATAGATTCATGGAACGGGCAACAGCATTACCGTTACCATTTCCCTGTCGTATTTAATGAGTTTGGATGGAATTAAATTGCTTTTAGAATTCATTCTCATTTTAATTTATAAAATCTCAGGGAATTTAGTGAATGGCGAATAATCTGTCATGTTAAACTTAAAGAACATCATTTAGACAAATTCTAAGTCTCTAATTTTATGAATATTATACAGGCTCTCTCGCATATTTTCTTTCTAATAACCTGCGGTGACCTCACCTAATAAGCTCATAGGCGGTTTTTCTTACATCCGTACAAGATCCTTATTAAAGAGATCTAGATTCGTGTTAAAAGTCAAGCAACATTTCGCTTCTCTTGTACTTTTGACTATTTGAAGTCCAACCTCATGTGAACCAACATGTCTTCCATACAAGATGCTGATGTTATTTTGTGCCTTCGTTGGGGTATTCAGTGACCAATAGCTAGGTTAATTAATTCACCTATCTAACCAAAATAAAAAAAGGATTATGTCAGGTGGTTTCTCGGAAGAGGTGTCACCAAATTCATTCTATATGAAATAACTGACATCAGAAGTCTACTAAACTTTCGAGTAGAACGTCGTGTCGAAATTCATTATATACTTTTTATAGCGTACTACGAACACCAAAAATGTCATAATTGCATAGGAATTGTAAGAACGACAAGCACACTATGCTTCACTGTAATTATCTTTAATTTTTAAATTATTTACAATAAATTAGAGTAGAAAGTATTCTCTGAGTATCTAGACATTTAACATAACCTACGTGAAACTCGCCTGCTAAATACCTGTTGGGGCTTTCATATGATGTTATTTGATTTGAGATCATTTTGCGAATGAGCTATGACTTAGATATATTAGAATAAAATATGTTGAATTGGGAGGAATTAGACTGAGACATCATTTATAAACTGCGAGGAGTTTAATATTAGAATTAGTAGTAAGAAAGGGAGAGAGTTTGAGAGAAATGAACAACCATATTAGTCCGGGGCTTATGTTGAAAAATGATTCAACGACGTAATGATTAGTGTGAAAATATCATCGGAAAATGGATATTTAGTCGAATATTGATAACAACTCTAGTACTGACTCGGATCCGGTTATAAGTAGTAAGATGATTGGAATTATATAATTTTAATCGTTAGAAGTGGACGTGTGAAGAGTGTTTATTCATAGTCATGTTAAGCATATATTTGGTTGTTTTATAATAAATATTAAAAGTTAGACTTGATTCTGTTATTTTATTTCGTTTCATTTTAATTAGTGTTTGAACTTTATTAATTTGTGACGGTATAATTACGATGTAGAAGCAAAACGAATGAATTCACGATTTGAAATTCAAATAAATTGTTTTAAATGACAAGGGACTCAAAAATTTTAATTGTCCTAATTTTGTTAGATCTTCATGGAATACGAGCAATAGACACAATCTTTTATAAGCATTTATAACACACAAAAATGGTTTTAAGAAATTTATGACCTTTCGAATTATTAATTTTTTTTCTATCATTGTTTCTTCATACTTATTTTTTCATAGATGTTTGTTACATAATATTTGCATAGATGTTTCGAGAAATCAGGATTTTAAGTTTTGAATTCGAAGATCTTTGTTGTATAAAACTTAAAATCACGCTATTTCATGAAACATCTATTCATATCCAAATATAAGAAAAACAATTTGTCACATAGGTTTTTGAATAAAATGTTGACAGGGAAGAAAGGAAATAGAAATAAATTATAGAGGATTTCTTTTTTCTTTTTTTTTCTTTTGAAAATACTCATATTTTCAAATTGCGAAATTTTTAAATGTTATTTTAGAACAAAACTCATATGCAGAAAGGTTTCCTATACAATAAAGAATGCTATTTTAAAATTATTAGATTTCAAGCAACATTTGAACTCAAGCGCTTTTCGAATGCTTGATTATGCGAAAAGAATTCATTTTCTTGAAAATTTAATACAATATCAACAGAAAGAACTATTGAGACATTCTGTAGCAGACTATTCGTGAACCTTCTCTTAACTAATACTTGGGCTTATTTTCAGACTAAATATTTAAGTTTTCAGCTCCTTTCCAACTAAATGAAACGTGGTTAAAGAAATTAGATAAATTTTAGGAGTTGAGATAATACATATAATCTAGTCGTATATATAAAAGTCACAGAGAATTAAATGTGAGATATAAAGAAATGTTACGTTAACAGCAATATCGATAGTGTGAATACCTTTAAAAGTGTACGGGAGTTAATAACGTATCTATGTGATCTATAGGGACTTAAGGTCGACGCTGTCTAGTTGAAGTTTTTGCCGCTGTGGATATACTCGCATTGTATCCCGGTAAGAGAAATCTTTCATATTTTACAAAAGTTATTAGTACCCACGGTGATCGAGATAAAACTTGTAAATAGCAGTCTTTCATACAGAAACAGCGAATACATTAGACTTCGATAATTACATACTTTCTTGTATTGTAATTGTGTGCTAATTTTAATTACTTTATAAGTTCTCGGAATTAAGTTGACTTTAGATTTGCGATTAGACAAGCATTTATGATGATAGACGAGACGGGTATTAGGGTTACGCTACAATCCCCTTACATAAAGTTAAAGGAAATATTTCATTTATTATGAAACTATTTTTCGCTAATGTTTATATAAATATCTAAGACATTATTCAATTAAAGTATTTTTTGAGGAAAATATTTGCACATTTTCCTTGTTTCCTATTGAAATTCTTCAAAAAATTATTAAAGTATAGAAAGACATTTCAAAAGTCCAATTCTCATTCAAAACATGAGTATAAATTATTTTTCAGATAAAATGACGTAAGTTAAATTCAACTAAATGATTACAAACATTAATTTATTAATAACTAGTATCCGATTTATATCTTCTCCAAACTACTTATTAACGACTCTATTTCGAATGGATCAAGTAAAAATACAATAATAACGAAGAAACAAATCATACGAAATATTTTCTCCTTTATTTCTAAGCTTTTTTAAGGAAAAGCCAAGATTTTAAGAATGAAGCAGACAAATTATACTTTGAGGAAATTTAGTAGACTCTTCTTGGTTTTACTGAAGAGAGAAAATCAGAATTGAATTGTGCACTGAAATATCATAAGTCATGAAATACTACCTAATATCATTCTTTATGCCTGGTAATGTGTCATATTTTGACTTGACATTGAAAAATAATAATGAAAATAATAATAATAATCTCCTTAACCGAAATTCATCCATATTGCTTGTATAGTCGCTCATAATTACAAAAATGTTATTGGTGCAAGAAATTTTGCACAAAATAAAATTCTGGTCATATTAGAGGCACACAAACTCATGTCTGTCGATTCAGGTTGCATTATTTGTTTAAATTGTCCAGAATGTTCTTCAAATAAATCATTTAACTTTGCATGAACTCTTTTTGTTACAAATGTACACCGCGTGTTTGATGAGATTTTTCAATTTAAAAATTATTTTTAAGTGTATATTATTGGATACTGAATAATTTTTAATTTTATTTTCATTTACTTTGTGTATGTGGAATTTTTTTTTTGCATACAGAATTTTGATTATTCTTGATTTTTATCATTAATGATAATGTAATTATTACTTATTCTAGTTGTGATAGTTAGATTCGTTAAACTTAAACATACTTTTATCAGTCCAAATTATGCCACGGAAGTTAAAGATTATATTACTTTTATTTTTGTATTTTCTTAATTCTTTTCAATTGAAATTTTCTTTGTATATTTTGGGTAGATATGTTTTCATCTTGGAGGTAAATTTTACTAAATGTGTGGTGTATATTTTTCTCAATTGAAATGATTATATATATTTGCATTTTAGTAAATTTATGGCATTTTATAATAATAATTTGTACGTATTAAATCAGGATAATATTTATAACTTGATTTATTTGATATATTACTGATTTTTATTAATTAATTCTGTAGTATTTGTACTTATTTAGTTTTAATAATTTTTTTTTAAAATTAGAATTTTAGAAGTTATAATTTGAATTTGTAAGTTATGATTTTGTACAATATACAATTATTTCTAATCGACAATCTAATGGAAAATATAAATAAAATTTGCTTGAAGTAGATAATATGAAATTGTGGTAGACAAACATCGTTTATTCATTACGAATATACCTTAAAACTATTGAAACTTATTTAAATACAATTTATATTCCCTTATAACTCCCTTATTGATACAGAAGTGAAAAATATGATGTTTTATTCAAGTAAAGGTACTTTGAGAAAAATATTACTAGAATAAGATGTTAGTATTGAAGTACGCAGAAGTTTTTCTGTTCTTTTTGCTTAAAATATCGATTTTTAACTTAGAAGATGTTTTTTTTTTTTTGTTAGATAAGGCATAAGTGACATTTTTCATCAATAAATAGGTTTAAAATTTTGAATTGTATAACAGTAGAATCCGTTTCATAGATAACATTGGAAAAGAATACTGAAATGGTTGCAACTTTTTCAATACCTGAAAATCATATTGCTATTGCCCAACAATATTTTATTCCTTAATTTAACTTTAAAGTACTTGTGCTTTTCAATTAGGAAGAGCTTTCTTTTTCATTTCAACTTGTTTATAAAACTTTGAAAAGAAATCTTTACTAACTGTAAGATGGTTATATTTCTGAAAAACAGTAAATAAAAAAAATAAGGGCAAGTCGGGATCTAAGAAAAAAGAAGAAAGAAAAAAAAGTGAAATAAACCCAATTTTCGTCCCTTCAGCTATTTTGCTCTGGTGAAGATACAAACAGGATAAAGAACACAAGAAGTTCCTATAAATTTTGCTTTAACATCTCCTTTGTTCAGATCACTTTATTTGAAAAGAAACAGATGATAAAACTGGAGTTATTTTTGTTCTTTAAACATTCTTTGTTATCTTAAAAAGGAGAGGATATTGGTGGCATAGCTTTTTATTGAATTTGGAGTCACATTAGAAACGCTTGAAAACAAAAACACTTCCTTTTATTCCATAGAATGTAATAAAAACACTATGATGTCTTCTATACACGTTGCGTTAATAATCTAAATTACAATTACAAGAAATTTGCATAAGTATATTTTTAAAAAAGTAGCAAAATAATCGTGAATATTTAATATATTCCATACACAGTTACACATTTAATAACATTTTTTATTAAAGCATATTTAATGTGAAAATACTTTGATTTCGGGTGTACGGTGGGTCCCAGAACTTTGTGTACAAAATTAGAGGGTAGGTAGGGAATATCATTAGAACATAACTGTAAGGGAAATAATCAATGGGTGGTGCTTATCGTGAGCACTCAAAGTAGGCAGCGACCACCCGGTACACTGGACGGTTGAACTTCTATTCTCTATCAGGGTCCTTTGTATGCTGCGGTCCAAAATACTAGAACTATAAACGGACGCTTGCTGCTGCCCCTGGAATGTCTCGATTTCTTTCTGGCATGTTCTGGAAGGCAAAGCTTTATATCCCTTTCATATTCAGACGATTCATTTAAAGCAGTCGCGGATTAGTGACAAAAATACGGCTGACTTGCAGTTTCCCCTTTGTATTATGTGCTGTTATGAAACCACTTTTTCAAGTGAAAAGTTGCTCCATACACACGACGAGCTCTCTCATATACATATCAGACAACCCTCACGAGAACTCAACCTCGTGCCGCAGAACAACATTTAATTTGAGGGTGGATATCGTGGCGGAAAGTTTAATCTGGACATACATCTAACCATCTTCACTGAATGCTCGTGAGTAAATCTTCTTTCTTCAAGCATATTTGAGGGAAATGTGCATCGATGTCCAAGAACATGTTTGACGTGGAACGTGGTTGTAGTATGATGCGGCGCCATCTTCTTATGCTAGGTGAATTCGTGGGCATTTGGATTCATAACGATTTGGTGACAATACTGATCCACGACCATTACGATTTAGAAGCAACTGAAATCGGTGTGGCGATTCGGACACATACATTAGTCTTCTCGACAATCCAACTTATCATACCTTGACTATTCCTGTTGGGGACAAATCAGGTCACTGATGTTTGATACTCCGTTGACAGCACGAGAACCAAAATGCGCAAATCACAATAACTTTTGCCGATGCTCGGGATGCGCCCTACATTTTAAAGAATATCGAGAGCTCCATGAATCGAAGATCTGAGTTCTGCATCACAGCTCGAGGATAGTAATTGGAACACTTCCGTTTCTCATGATAGTTAAAATACAATAAGATATAAGAAATTAGTTGGTTGTGAGTTTTAATAAAATAATAAAAAAAACTTTTTACTTCAGTAACAATGGACATTAATGCTCATGCAAAATGGTGCACTATGGCACATGATTATAACAAACACAGTAAATTCATTCAGAGCGATAATCACAACCATACTTTCATGCGGCAAGTAAATGTAATACTTTTTACTTTCAATACAGATCACATAAGGAGCTACCATACACTGGCGTCACTAGCCCAAAGTTAACGTCGATCTGACACCGACGTGGCGGGATAAAGCGAGAATCGCTTAGCACCCGCTAAACTCAGAATTAACTGTATGAAGTTGCCCATGTTACTTTTTTCATTCTCAATGAACAAAAAAATATAATACTCTTTCATATGGTGCTCTCTCCTTTGTTGCGTTTTCTGTACAACTGTCCCTCGATTTACACGGTAAATTGGTTCCTGAGAAAACCGTGTAAAGCGAAAATTAAAATTTTTGTATGAAAAACCAAATGTTACCAAATCAATGAATTAAAATTATGCGGAATTTGACAGTTTGACAATTTTTTTTTATTTGAATTTAAAAAACCGTGTAAATCGAAAACGTGTATATCGAGCACCGTGTAAATCGAGGGACGGGTGTATACACTGCAACAAGTACTTGTTGTTTTCGACTCAGTAATGCTATATGATTCCGAGACGCTTAATGTTTATTCTATCCATCTTAAGTTTTTAATTCTGTTGGATGAGATGACATATATATATATGGAGGTTGGCATTGATATGTTGTAATGAACCACGCTCATTTTAGAAGGAAAAATAGTTCATTAAATGATGAAAAATTAAAGAAAAAGATGGACACGCATTTCTGCGTGTTCACACCTCGAGATCTAACCTACTAATCTGTTTTGAAGGTGGCGCTGCTGGAGCACAGCGGGATTTACATACATATACAATATAATATAAATATAATAGTAATATGTATATATATACGCACAATTTAATATATATATATATATATATAATACAATATAAATCTATAAACTATTATCTAAAAACATCAAAATAATTATAAATAAGTACTGAAACAACTAAATTCTTAATTCTAATTAGATTATAAGAAGTATGACAGAAAAAGACCATAAAAACTGAAAAATGAAAACATGAAAATAATTTTTGTTTTTTTAAATTTGTATTGACAAAGTTCATGAAGAAACAAAACTCTATAATACACATTATTATTGTGTAACATTATGTAGTAAACAATTTTTATTGGTTCAGGAATTTTTAATAGAATAATATACAAAACATTAACAAAAACTCGATACTTAAAATCAGATGAAAACAGACAAAATATACAGAAATTTGGATTTTTTACAAAAATTTTATGAAACATTATACATATAAGAATGAAAAATACAGATAGGAAAGAAAATATGCTATTTGATATTGATTTTGTTACACATCATAATATATATTCGTTATATATCCTAAAGTGATATAAAATACATCACTTTATGTCTTGCAAGAATGGAAAACATGAAGTCTTATTATAAAAATAGATAAAATTGAATGGATTTAATATATGTAAGTCTGGAAATGTTTACTTTAAAAATTGCACCAACGATGCATTAATTTCAATAAATTCAGTCATTGAGTGCTATTGTTTAAAAAAACACTGCTAGCATTCATTTTAAAATTAATGTATTATATGTAAATAATTTTCATCCATTATTTCATTAAATATTTTACTGAATTCTTGATAACAAAGATTTTATTTCTTGTCCTCTTCCCTTTCGAAAAACATAAATTTTTTTTTTAAAAAAGTTTGAAATTTCTCTAATTAAAAATTGCCTCGTAATTCCATACTGTACTTAATATATCATGTTAGTACTATTTTCGATCTGTGCTTTTCTAGCATTGTATTGAATACTTGGCTATCATTTCCAAACCTCAACTAATCGGGGAAAAAAACATACTTAAAATTTAAAATGAAATTTATCAAACAATAATAATAATGTTTTGAATGTCATATTCTTAATGTATAATGTAAATACTTTTTCTATCTATACTTCTTAAAGAATTTAATTGAATAGTTGATAATACAATTATTCCTTATTTTTGTAACTAATTTCATCTAAAAAGTACTGATAATCCGAAGTGGAATTTCTCCAATAATAATGACGAGAACACCATGAAACACCAGACTATATTTTCCAGTCTCCCTCAGTGATTTGATAGATATTAAAATCGAAACACATATTTCTTTATCTACAATCTCATATCGAAAGCACAAGGAAAAATAATGCATGGGAACCTCCATATTGATTTTCGATGAATAGGTGGAACCTTATCGTAGACATTACATTAACTTCGTCATACCTCAAAGATTTCGTTCGTAAAAAAGAAAGAAAGAAGGAAAGAAAGAAAAAAGAAACGACAGATTCTCATAAAAATCCGGAACCAATATATTTCCAAGCTGTCACACCTTTTACGACGTGACGTCAGGGCGAGAAGCGCCATATTGTCCCTGAAACATGTCCCCTGCTCTTTGGGGACCTTAGGGGAAGATATCTTTCTGGAAGATATATGCCACAGGGATAATGGATTTCAACAATACCTTTCCGATTGTTTCTAGTTGATTTGACGGTATGTAATGGGAGAGGGAGGCGGAAATATAACGAACAAATCAATGAAAATGATTGTAGAAACGGAACTAATTTGATCCAGGTAATAACTCTTGTGATTTCTGATACTCATGAGGAAATGGATTCTGGAAAATAAGATAAAATGACAAAAATATAAATAGAATAAGTATTACATTACTTTTTTTATATTAAAGAGAAATTCAGATTTGGGCTATTCGAATTTTTCATACATCTAATCTTGAGGAATGTTTGATAATTTGTGCGACATAAGATTACAATTTCTTCCCAACCAAAATTAAACATGATTAGAGGTAATTAATGAAGATAAGAAGTGTAATGAATTAAATTGGGGATAATGATATGTAAAAGAAATGGAATTGAAAATGGAAAAAAGGGAAGGTAGAAAATAAGGGAGAAACAGATGGATATTTGTTAATTGGATTGAATAATCGTAATTAATCGTTTGGATTAAAGCGATTCCTAGTTAAAGTACTAAGATTCGAATTTGCTGTATTCGAGAAGTGCTTGAAGCGAAATGAATAATTTGGTAAGCGAAGACTATTATTAGAATATAAGCTAGGATTAACTGAGTTAAGATTGATTCGCGAAAGTCCGTATACGTGCATATTCTGAGTTGACAGATAATAAATTATGTTGTCTTCATCTGACGCGACTCTTCTATTGGATTTTGTTAACTTATTGACTATTTAGTTCATGCTTGTCTAAAGTGCGGCCTAAACGCAAATTATGACAATACTTAAATTTATACATTTTTATTAAAAAACAAATTTTTGCAATATTTTTCAAATATAATTGATTCGTTGACATTTATTTTGAAATAAAAATTTTAATAAAACATCTTAGTATACCATGAGAATTTACGTTTCGAATTATGTGTGTATCCATTCGACGGCGAATTTTTTGAAGAACTACAATATTTGTATACAGAATATTGCATTGTATTTTGATTTCCTAATCCTTTTGTTTATAGGAGTCCTTCACAGAAAAAGAAGCCTGTCCAATTTTTTCTAGGAATAAATAAATTACCTTCAAATCTTCAAATGGAATACATTGAACTGCAGAGTGATATTCAACAGAAAGAAAAATTTGGGATGTTTCTTTACTGGAGTTTTATATAGATTACCTATCCCGCAATATATATACTAATTTTCACAATCACTTATTATTAATATCTTCAGCTTTTGGCTACATTTGATGAACAATTATTTTCAAGAATGAAGACAAGAATTATTTTCAAGAATGTACGAAAAACAAAAATAGGATAAAGATCACTGACAAACATCTTGAAAATGCATTAACAATTGCAACCTCGTCTATTAAACTCAATATCGATTTGCTTGATCAACAAAAGCAAATTCATCCATCTCCTTAATTCGAATTTTTTCCATCTTTATAAAATCCAAACTAAATGAAACGGAACTTTTACAAATTTAAAATAAATACGTATTTTTACATATCTAATTCAAATTTTAAAAAAGTTAAATTAAAAAGAAGTTAATTTATTTTAATAAAACTTCATAGTTTTAATTTTTATTTCAATATGTTAAAAAAATATGGTATGCTTGGCCCAGTAAATTTTTTTTGTTGCATTTTGGCCCAGCAAATTTTTTTTTGTAACATTGTGGCCTTTAAATGGTCATTGTTTAGACACCCATGATTTAGATTATACTTTAAGATGGCTGTAGAGATAAATTGTGAATGAAATATACCCTAGACTTCAAATTGCAACACAAGAATTAAAGTCTTAAGCAATATTTTTTATAATGATTAAGATACAGTAAATCCATGTCGGACTAATTGGAACAGGAGTCAGTTTGGGCAATGAAAATTCCAGCTGAACTACACTGGTTATCATAAATTAAGGAAAAATCACAAAAATAGCGATAACTCTTTCAAAAGTAAGCCAAGCCGTGCAAAATTTGCATATGTTGTCCACTAAGAGTAGCTGAGTAAAATTGCAATATGCAAATTAGTGACGCTGCACTCGGCTTACGTCATCTGCCTGGAGCATAAAAGTCCAAGTTTGAGAGAAAGCACACAAATTTTACTGTGATTGCGACATTGAAAATCTGAGATAGCCAATTCGTAATAATGACCTCTAAGCATCATTTGCCTGAAGAACTACGATGGAGAGCCATCGGGAGACTAGAGGCAGGGCAGAGTCAATCAGAAGTGACCAGATGGCTAAATGTGAGTCCATCTGTGGTTCATAGACTTTGGAGGCAATTTCAAACCACAGATTCGGCATCTAGGAGGTTCAGTCAAGGACGGCCAACTGTTACGACCAGTGCCGATGACCGATATTTGACATTAAGTGCACGCAGGAATAGAACCGCTACTCTGACACATCTTAGATCCTCTCTTGCTGCAGCCACCGGAAGGTTGGTCTCAACGTCAACTGTGCGCAGAAGGCTCCACGAAGGTGGTCTGTATGCGAGACGACCAGCCATTTGCGTGCCGCTCACATCACGCCATAGGAGAGACCGTTTGCAGTGGGCCCGACAACATGTCCACTGGACGTCAGATCAATGGAGGCCTGTTTTCTTTACGGATGAGTCCAGGTTTAGTCTAGAAAGTGACAGTAGACGTTATTTGATATGGAGAGAACCTGGGACCCGTTATCATCCATCAAACATCCGTGAAAGAGATGCATACGGAAGAGGCAGTGTCTGTGTTTGGGGAGGCATATC
This sequence comes from Nephila pilipes, assembly GCA_019974015.1. Taxonomy (NCBI): domain Eukaryota; kingdom Metazoa; phylum Arthropoda; class Arachnida; order Araneae; family Nephilidae; genus Nephila; species Nephila pilipes. The sequence goes on from BMAW01033161.1 coordinate 13,453, forward strand.
CTTAGGAGGGCGCACAGACCTCCATGTCTTTCCAAGGGGAACCGTGAATGCTCAGGTTTATCGAGACAACATCCTTGATGCTTATGTGCGCCCATATGCCGGGGCGATTGGTGATTGCTTCCTGTTACAGGACGATAATGCAAGACCACACAGAGCTCGCATTGTTGATGATTATCTTCAACAGGAAACAATTACGCGCATGGAGTGGCCAGCTCGATCCCCGGACTTGAATCCTATCGAGCACGTTTGGGATGCTCTAGGGAGGCGTGTATCTGCCATCAATCCGCCCCCTCAGACCCTTGCCGCGCTTGCATCTGCTTTACAAGAGCAATGGCTCTCACTTCCTATTGAACTGATAGACCGCATAATTGAAAGCATCACACATCGCTGTTTGTGCTGTATTGCTTCTAGAGGCAATCATATTCCATATTAAAGGTACTTTTTCTATTGCAAACCGATACTTCCAATTTGTTTATTTTATACATGGCTAATTTCTATACTACTATTAATGTCTGATAATTTCTTTTTATGTTGTTTAATACCTTACTATGTGTTGTATATTGTGGGTAAGTTTCATAAAATTCCATGTGTAATTTCTTGAGTTATCGCGATTTTTGTGAATTTTCCTTAATTTATGATAACCAGTGTAATAATAAGAAAGAATGAAATATTATAAAACATACATACAATAATCTTAAAATTGAACGAATACAGTAGAAAATATATTTAATGAATATAAATACGTCTACTTTACAAAAAAAAAGCTCTTATTGCTAGTGTTTTGTATTTTTCCAATTAAATAAAGTAGCTCTATATGCCATTTGTCACTGGTTGAAAGAGGTATTATTAAATGTTTGTTGTCTTTACATAGAATATTTGTAAATTCTCCCCCCCCTCTTTTCTTTTCATACATTTATAGTATTAGAACATTTCTATAAAGAAAGTAATTTTTCAAAGCATGTAAAATAAACGAATAAATTTTATAATGTAAATCTTCGCATAGATTTTTCAAGTTTTAATGATAGAGTAGTTAATTAGTTTTAATAACTATTATTACGCAATTTTGTTGTATAATTTATAAAGTAACTTAATATTTATGGTTATCCTTGATTTGTAAAATTCCCCATATTACGTTGAGTTATTAGACAATCAATGTACAAAGTTTCATTGGATACTTGATTTTTCTAAAATGTGTTTCAAGTGCAAACTGAAGTAAGAGTTGTTAACCAAACCATGAACTGAATATAAAGATTAAATATTATTTTTTATTTTAATTATGAATTGAATCAACATTCTTCAATTAATATAATAACAATCAAGATTAATATAATTCTAGAATAAAAGCTCAAACTAAGTGATAAATTTATTTACGTATCCGAACTTTTATATATTTTTCAGATAATAATGTTGGAAAGTTAATTTTAAGGCTTTAATACTTAAACCATATTTTTTTCCCATAAAATAATTTATTTTCCCTTTCCTTTTTAATTATATCAATCGTATGTTGTCGGTGCTGGCTACAAAAAATTACCTGAAACTCTCACATACTTCTATAATGCAACAATTTATTTACTTTTTCATTTAACTAACTGAAATATTTATTAAATTCCAAAAAAAATTAATAATAATAATAGCATCAATAAAAATTAAATATCGACTTTGCTAATTTCCCTTCAAAATGTGCTAAGAATTTTTATTTTTTCTCTTCAGTTCCCAAAGGAATAGAATTAATCAAAATGAATATTACTTAAAAGTAAACGAAGCGTACGCTCAAATCTCAGGTTCCAGAGAAGCTATTACTACCAAGAAAAGAAAATACTATTATCAAATTTTTAATACATTGTTTTTTCACAAACAAAACATTCTAAAGAACAGAAATTCTAAAAACATGAAAATAGACGATTCTACCATAAAAAACATTTATTAAATAAAATTTTAAAGTAAGAGCAAACGACGAATTATTAAATTAAACTGTAATATTATTATCAATATTAAAATATAAGCAGACGTTAAAATATTAAATTAAATACTTTTTGTAATGTAAATATAATATAATTTAAAAGCAAACTAAATGTAATTATTACTCAATTAAAATATGTATTATATTATCAATTCTTGGAATATAAGATCATATTTCTTTTTTTTTATACGAAAGCAATTTTTTAAACCATTTTTCAAAACAACATGTTAGCACATGTTAAAAAAAAATTGTCGTTTTATTGCCATTTTGTGAAAATATATAGTTAAAAAATAATTTTTTTCATTTACTACCGACAAACATCGTCTGTATCATACACAAATATTTAGACACATGAAAAGCAGTCAAAAAATATCGTCTGTGTCATCACGAATAAAAATACAATATGACATATGTTATGAAACATTTTTTCAGAGATTTAACAGGTATATCTGAAAATAATTTTAAAAATTGTCTCTTGAAATTTAGAGAAAACCACTACTGTGTAACACTCCTATTAAATTTATGTAAAATTAATTTGAATCATATTAAATTATCATTTTTATCATAATTAAAATTTTAATTCAATGTAAAGTAACGTTTTAACATACACATAATAGAATTTCTTTTTAAAAACATATAATCATTGGAATTATTATAATATTAACAGAATATTTCAATTTCTGTTTTAAATCATCAATAAATTGAATTCGCCATTAAGTATATTTAAAGAATTATGAATATTACCTTTCTAACATGACTTATATGTTATAAAATCTCAATAGTAATAAATGTATTAGTAAAATTATATATTTGCATTTTTTAAATAAATGATGATAATGGTATAATTATCATTTATTTTGATGAATTATTAATTGGCTGCTATAATTTTTATATTGTAAATTAATTACTCTTTAACTACTACAACTACTCTACTGGAAACCCCAGCATTTATTAATCAATAATTTCATTTTTTGAAAAGGGCAATTGTGATTTTTCCTTTCTGTTTAACCCGAAAACTATAGCATTTCTTTTCAGAGTCGTCAATGAAAGGACATTCCTAATAACTTTAATAATGCTTCGCTAAGTTTGATGAAATTGACAGCACGAATAAATGTTTGTAGGGAATTAAATGTATTCTATTATATTAATTAACATATATATCAATGGAAATTAACTTTTGCAGAATCCAATTCCTTTACAGAATTACGTAAAAAATTGTCTACATGCCATAACAGATATATCTATAACGTAACGGGAGAGGCTAAGAAAATACATATTCGCAATGAGTATGGTACAAATATATTTTTGTCTCTTTTAATGTATTCCCCAATATGGTACTAACACTTCAAACGATTCTTGTTATCTATCGATCAAAAGACAGTTGCATTTCCATTTTTGATTATAGTTTTGATACACATGACGTATTTTAACAACCTCGTGTGACTCAAAATGGGCTTTCGACACATATTTTGTTTTGTGAGAAATGGAAAGAGTCACATATGAATTTAAATCAGCAGAATGTGAAAGATGTTCTTGTGTAGCAATTCTGTTTTAAACTAAAGATGCTTTACTGAAATTGCTGCGTTTCTTATTCATTCGAATTATTTTTATCGGAATCGCTTGCTTTTATTTATTCTGTTGTTAAAATTGGTATCGTTTACGTATAATTAGAATTTCTTGTATTTTGAAGTCTTATTAAAGTGCCCGAAAAAAAAAAGATAAATGGTTGCTGCTCGTGCAAGTATAAACATGCATTGATATTATATGATGTGTTTTAGAAATTACACTTATGCCTTCAGGATAATATACTTTATTGGGCACAATTTACGTAGAATAATTAAAATTTGTGTAATATATGAGTTTTTAAGACACACACACACATATATATATATATATATGTGTGTGTGTGTTACGGTAAAGGTGATTAATCCGGTGAGTATGTATAATTACCGGTGATTATTCATAACCACCATTAAACTAGGTAAATGTGATAAATTATTGAATATTTATCGCATTTACCAGTAGGTTTATAAAATCCCAAATTTGTAATGGAGAATGTATGTAATAAATTCATTTTATTTTGTGGAGTAACGAGGTCTTAATTCGAAAAAAATCATTATTTGGTTGCATCATTAATTCACAAAATTAATTCTGATTGCATCGTTAATAAAATCAATTATTAATTCGAGTAAATCTTTGTCTGGTTGCGACTGCATGCCATTTAAATCAACATGGCATCTTGTGTTCATTTCTTGAAAGAACATTGGCCATAGAACAAGTGCTTTATTTGTTACCTTTGACTTCTTTTGACAACTTCCACACAAGTTTAAGTAAATCATCATTACTTCGATAGTAACCTTTTTTTTACTTTTTTGAAGTTCTTTTAACATTCTGTTCCTACTACCATGACCAATTGATCAATTCTTCATAAATTATAGTAAACAGTTCTTCATAGTACACATAAAATCGTATATTATAGTTATCTTTACTTATGGGAAATATAATTTTTTTCACATTGTTTACTTTCATCACGTTGTATCTTTTTAGTCATTGATAATCTTTCGTTTTTCCCCTCGCTACTTGGAATTAAAACGCTCTTGCATATCGGCCATTATACAATATTTTAATTTTAAAAAAACGTCTGTCCAACACGAAATTAGAAATAATACTTAAATCACGCGCATCTGACCTAATACATTTTAGAAAATTTATGGAATTTATTACATTCCCCATTACGAGTTGAGGATTTTATAAACTTACCGGTAAATGTTCAATAATTTATCGCATTTACCTAGTTTAGAGATGATTATAAATAATCACCGATAATTATACATAATCACCAGTTTATTATATACATACATACTAATATATATATATATATATATATATATATATAAAGTTTAAATTTGATCCGAAATCAAAAGATTTGTTTGATGTTTCATAATTGAACTGATTACACCTACAACACAATAAAACCTCGCATTTAGTATAACTATTTTAATCGTATCGACGAAGCAAACCAAAACTTCGAAATGACGAGATGAACGCCTTTTTCACATTTTAATAAATCATACACACGCATAATACATATCAGAATTTACATTCTCTTACAAAACTATAATCCTTATTCTATTACCAAACTTTCCTACTGCACTCCCAACAGAAACAAACAATGTCGTTTCTACCCGGCTGGCGCCATCACAGTGGCGTCCTCATGCATGAAGTTTCATAACAATAATCACTAACCGAGATTTAAACAGGTAAAGTCAGTGATACCGAAGCCACAATAAATGCATGGCAATTTCAAAAAAACTTGAGAATTAATCTCAACGGTGAAAGTATATATTTTCAGCACCTATCAACTGCGTAAACCCAAGTTAACCGAGAATTCCCTCTTTAAATATGTTGGCAATATTTGAATCGCATTATCTTTTACAGCACAAGATTAAATTTTATCAACTTCAATTGCACCTGTGAATTGTTCCATTAGGAGCAATTTAGCTTCCATACAGACCAGTAAAATTATATCTGAGCAGAAACTGGGACTGCATTTGCCATCGCATAATTTGTAAGCAATGGGACTCCGAGTCGATATTTATATCCATTATTATTCAGTGTTGAACGTTAAATTACCTATCACGTGATATTTGGGACATCGCATCACAAGCTGCGTTTTATCAGTTTATATATATACAACCGAGGAATTTCAATATTAGGTTAGTAATTCTGAACGTAATTTCATCTGGAGAAATAGATGAAAGCATAAACATTTGCCTTTTCCTATTGCATTAAGTGCTCTTAGTTTGAGGTAGTAGTATGCGATAGAATATCCGTAAATGAAATGTGTTGATGCGGAATTTCATAAATATATGTATATATACTACGTCGCTTTGTTAAAGAGTGTATTTTTAATTAGAATGCATTTTCTTTTATTTTATCAGAAGTTTTTCTTAATACTCAAATATTTCTCAATATATTCCATCTCTGGGATTATAAATGAAATTCTAACCAGAGTAGAAATAAGCTTAAATCAGAAGTTTATTGAATAGATGTCTTAGAATATGACTTCAGTTTATTCAGTATCGCACTTTTTTGATTGTAGTTTGGTTGCTTATATGCATCGCAACTCTCAAGCATACATTTTTATTGCCTCCCTTTTATTTTATTTCCATTTATAAGAAAATTCCCGTTACAATTTTTATTATAGAATTTTCTTTTCATTTATAAACGTTCTGAGAAATGTTTTAGCTTTTAATGTCGTAAAAATACAAGATAAAGTATTTACTTTGTGGCAAGAAAGAAAATGTCGAATCAAAAAATAAAAACATGTTGAAGAGAAATTAAATGCCTGTTTTTTCATATTTATTTCGTTGTATAACAATATCCTTCAGCACTTTTGCAGTTAAGCTTATTTTTTTCGTTATTGACATTTAGATTATTTCTTCTCTAATTCATTTCTAAACTTTTATTCCTTGTATTTTTCGTTCTGTACATTTCTCTTTTTCATTCTTTACTAGTTTTATATTCCGAAAAGAATTACTACTTTGTTTACTATTTACCTCAAAATTTAGGGAAAAAAACATAGTAGAAGAAATGGTATATTAAACTCTTTCAAAAGCGCTCCAAATATTTTAAAATATAATGTTTTTAACTTATACTATTTCAATTTATCCTTTTCACAATAAAATAATTCGAGGTAGAAACTAACGTTTTTATATGGTGACAAAGCTTATTAAAAAAAATTATTTGCCGATATTTTGCCAACTGTGTCTACTCTAGTCCACTTCCCGAACTTAGCGTTCAGCCAAAAAAAAAAAAAAAAATCGGCAAGTTTGGCAATTTTCTTAAATCGCGCCAAGTGGTTAGGCTGAACTGCATGATAATATATATATATATATGTATATATATTAGTTAAAACTTGTCGCAATTGTCTAAATATTGCATTGTTAGGCGAGTAAGAACGATTTACAAAGTTTCAGAGTTCTAGCTTGATAGGAAGTTGGTTAAATTAACGATTAAAACTGTGATGACACACTGATGCACACACAGACACAGACAGACAGACATACACCAAAAGAAACACATAAACACGTTGTAACAAGCAATAAGTAATACTTTTTTAGCCTTTGAAAGGGGCAAAAATCTCAAAATGATGACAAGTATCACGTTTTGTCAAACCTTTGTGAAATTCGTTATGCGGATTCATTAATATTTTTCATGACTCATCTATCTTCTTACTAAAGACATTTCCATTTTTCATAATCGATCGGCTGCACAAATGAGGAACTTTCCTCAGGTTTTCAACTGGAGGACGCTGATCTACTCAAAGATGATGTTGTACAAATATTGCTTAGAGGAAATCTAATCTAATTATATAAATGATTTTAAAAATGAATATATGGTCAACTAAACTGTACATTTAGATATTTTTATCAGTACTTTGGAGCATTCACCAGAGTGAAATGTCATTTTCCAAAATTTAAGTATGTAAAGTAACAACTCGGGTTTGGTTACATAAATGTCGCACTAGAAGCAACACTAGGGCTATTGGCGACGGACTTGTTAATTTTGAGCCTCGGTCAAGTAAGAAGGACAACCGCTGACTGGTACCTCACTCTCTTAATTTCCACACCATGCGAACGGGAAGATTTTGAGTTTGGACAGATTTGTGGATAAAATATACCGTTCTGTTATTTTTTCAAAAAAGTGAGAGTGTCCAAATATTTCTTCAACATAATTTCATATATCAAATCCAAGTAATAAGTAACAATAAACTAGAAGGAATACAAGAATTCAAATCTTGTGATTACTAAGTTTCGTTTTTACGGATTCCGCTCATTAAATCAGGGCATATAAATTCAAAACAAAACTTAAACCAGTTCATTCTATACCAAACTCATTTACTAAGCAAAATTTTTTTGTAGATAGACACCATTCGCGAGTGATTAACAAACTACATAGCTTTTGGAAGAAAGATTGCAACAGGTTAAATGCAGATCCCCTTGCAAATGGTCCAAAAAAGTATGCACAAAAATGCTGCATCAGATTAAACTCCTCACTCAGTTAAATTGCACGTTGCATCTCCGTCACTGTCACAGTCAAACGCTCCTAACATATGTCATGATATGTGGCACATCAGATAAGAAAATATACGGGAAATGAAACTATGGCTCAAAAAAATAATTTATAGGGAAAAAATATAGTGAAATGTTTTTCTTTAATTTATTTTTTACAATTGACCAAAGCGAATAAAACTATCACAGCTTCCATCAAACCTAATTTACAAATAAATCATATGTGTATATTTGGCATATTATGTCCTTGCATTACATAAAGGTTAAGTCATGAGTATAAAAAAAATAATATAAACATCCTCAAAAGTGTTACCAATTATATCAATACCGTATACACCAAAAATGGCCAATCCGTGGAGCATTGCATGATTATAAGTGACGCTTCAATCAAATTTGATAAAGATAAGAAATATTAAATAAATCTTGAAACTATTTTGAAAATGGAACATGCTTTGAATTTTTACAAGGTAAATATCGCGGGATATTTCGAAGATGTAATTATATCAGTTTGATTGTTTATTTACGACTCTCTAAGAATCAACTTTAAGGCTATTGTTGTTGGATTTCAAATTTTGAACTTTGATCAAGCGACGAGGATGACATTGCGTTATCACCTTCCTCTTCAAACTTCCATACTATGCCAGGGGAAGATTTAGGACCTCGACTTATTTAAAGTGCATCAGCCCCTCCAAACGTTGGAAATTTAGTGGCATGAGAACTCGAAAGCACAACACGATGAAAACAACACCAACTGAGAGTCCTCCACCATGACCACTAGGCTAACGTGGCCACTTCATAAAACTGGCGTAAAATAATTAATTGAACTGCCTGATTCAATTATTCGTTTTAATCCACTAAGAGCAGATTTATCCTAATTTGTATTTACCATCCCCTAAATATAAAATTAAGATAGTTAAGAAAAGGATCAACTTAAATGGCTCATATATCAAAAAAATTGGGGCATGGTATGCAAAATGTTATCCAATGCTGATTTACTCCATTCATTTATTTTTTCTGTTTAATATTTAAAGCTTTACATAATAATATAATTTGCAATAAATTTAATAAAAGTCACGACGGACGGCACGGCAAGAAAATTCGAAGTGAAATTTAACAAAACAAAACAATTACATTCTATCTAATCAGCAACAATAGAGGAATGACTACACGAGTCCTGACTGTATAACCGTCCTTGCATTAAATGTACCAAAGGCATCCAAACTTGGAATACTACCATAAAATAAAATAACAAGAACCCTTCTCCTAACCCCAAGGGAAAAAGAACACCCATGGATTCCATGTCTTTCTTTCTTCAGAGGTGAGAACATAACCAGGTGTTTCATACTCCGAAATAACTTGCTCCATCATTATTGTGTGGTCAGTGGAAGGACAGGAACATTACCAGAATACATGCTAATTTCGAATGGAAAAGAAATAAGGGTAAATTCGAGCAGAAGTTTGGGCTACACTTAGCAGGCAAACTTCTCGGAAAATAAATAAAATAATGGAAAAAGCTGAGGTTTGAGCTTGGAGATGACGCAGTTTCTGCAAATGAATGAATGTACTTGTAAGCAAAAGCGTAGATAATCTGTGGAGTCATATGACTATTAAACGCAATAAATATTTAGTACTTTTTCCATTTTTTTTCTTTCTTTTCTTATTATTTTAAGATTTCAACGATAAGCAACAGTGCTTTAGTAAGTGATAATGTATAATTTTTACTTTGATAATTTAATTTTAAGTACCCATAAACATTTTAAATGATTTATAAGATAATGCTTGGTAAAAAATATATCGCTTTAATTTCGGATGTAATGTGTTTACTTCAGAATTTATAATTTAAAATAATATTATTTTTAAGCATTTAACATAAATAAATGCTTACAGATTTGATAAAAGTAACTGAGACCACACTCAGACAAGGAAAAATGTGCTTATTTTATGACAAGTTTCAATAATTCTTATTCCTTTAAAACATTAAAAGCAATGCAAATCATATTTTGATATTATATATTTATGTATTTATTTGTCTATTAAAAAAATCACATTTATGAAACATAGATAATTTTGAAAGAGCAATCAATTATCATTAGCGATATTTGTATTTGTAAGTCATGCACTTAGTTATGTTTGGATACATTTTGCCCCAAATTTACTCCATTTGTAACTTCAAAAATTTGCAGAATATTTAAAAATGTATTATTTTGCACACTAAAAATAAATCTAACTTAATCAACTGTGTGTGAATTTAATAAATTTTAATTTTTTAAATATTTTATGATTCTCATTTCGTATAATTTTTTATTCATACTAAAGAATACTTAAAATTTGCGAGTGTTTATTTGGGGGAAAAATCACTGTATAGGAAAGAGCCTCACTTCATAATGTGCAAAATACGAAGAGTATAGATACAATAGATTTTCAGGAAATTGTACTGGAATCCTAAAAACACATATTTTGAATAAAATGCAAATACAGGTATTTTTCTCTAAGGCTTGACATGTTTGTTTAAACTTTAAAATTCAATTTTCTAGCTTTCTATTCACATGAAACTCTTATTCGTAATGCATTTATGCTTTCAAATAAGTTTCCTAATTCTTATAAATCAAATGTAAAAAATTTTTAAAGTATTTTACCGTCCGATTTTCCTTAAACGTCATATTTTAATATGTGCTTACTCCTGAAAATGTATCAAGATATGAACTGAACAGATTTTTTTTAATTAATAATATAAAGTAACAAGATAAAATAGCTAAGCAGCTTTTGTTAGGTTATCACAATTAATGCTTAAGATAAATCAAATGTTGTAAAATCACGTTTTCAGAAAATGAGTTTTAAAGTTACAATAACGATTATTAAAAGTAAGCATTCACTTTTTTAATCATAACTCGGCAATTAATAAGGATATTTTCATTATCTTTGTCTTAAAGTAATCAGAAAGATTAGCATATTAACATCATTTTCTTTTTCAGAAAATTAATGCTATTAGGTTTAAGAGTCAAGAGATATATTTTGATAAGTATATATTTATATATTATAATCACCAATCATTTTAAAATTGTTTAAACAAAAACAACTAAGAGAAAAACCATACAGTTACAGAAATAACCAAAGTTTAAAATAAAAATGTTATCAGATGAAAAATTCTAAAGAAAAATCAGGCAATAATTTACTTAAATAAACAAATCATCAAACATTTTAAGCCGCAAAACCCGAAACAATCACACAAACATTTATTTTTAGAATCAAACCAATTTAAAATAAATCAGAATAAAAGAGAAGCGAAAATTTAGAAAAATAAAGGTAACTCGAAATAATGTAATACGGTTACGAGTAAATGTTACATAAAGTAAATGTTACATACATACATACATATATATATATATTATGTATGTCTATCTATCTGTATATATATATTCCTTATTATATACATCGTTCATAATATTGGACGATAAAAATCCTGTGAGTGAATAATTTGAAATATTAATCATAATTTTACTAACATGAAATACGTATTTTGCTTGTTATTTTACCGATGATGAAAGATAATGTTGTAATGTCCAAGGAATGTGTGTGTTATAGAAAAATTTAAATTTATATATATTTTTTTATAGATAATAATTTATTTACTGGAAAAAGTATCTAGAAATTTCTTACTTGATGCTGGAATGAAAAGGGGATCTTTTTTCTCTCCAAGTGACTAACATCTGTGATGATTAAGCAGAAATCCATTAATAAATAGAATTAAAATTTACAAAAGCCAAACAAGATAACATACATATTTTTATCTTATTCCCTGAAATAAGTTTCATTGATAAAAATGTATGTAGCTTGTTCAAAACAAAGCATACATCCATGTACAGTTCACTGTATGTTCCAGATTTGTACTGAATACCTTAGTACACTTAAGAGCCTTTAAATGTTTCGGAAACGTTTTTTAATCGATACTAAAAACAAAATATCTAGACGCAACTAATTTTATGGAAACTAAGTGTGTTTTGAAATAAAACTGATAAGTTATTTTTATAACAGTTTAGAAAAACGAGAATTCTATACACTGAAGATGGGTGGGGTAGCCGCTACTTTATGAGTCAATTAAACTACGTAAACAAAACTGTATTGGATGATACAGAATATACATATATAAATATATATATATATATATATATATATATATATATTAGTAAGAGATTACCTGAAATCTCAGTCTCGAGAAGCATTTTATATGTCAGCAGCACAAACGCATATTTGCTACATGACAGTCTATTTATGATCGATCTACTATACTATTGGTTGAAAAAGATATTAACATACAAATAAATTGTATAGTGATAAATAGGGTATTTTTTCATTTTTGCAATGAGTGGTATAACGTTTCAAAGTCATGGGTTACAGTGAGCAAGAGAAGAGCTATTCCAAATGTGAAATTGGTACATTAATAATCGCTGAAGTCGCAGCAATTTTCGATGAAAGCTCATAAGCATGCATGCTTTGTATCGTACAAGTATCACATGTTATTTTGGGCGATGGAGTTACCTATATATTGCCCTCTACCATTAAAATTAATTTAACATGCTGATTGTGGATAATTCTGGATTTATCTTTAAATAATGTCCAATACATGCTCGATAGGGGAAATATATGGAAATTTCATTGGGCATGACAACACATCGACACTCTGAACAGTCCGTTGAGTGATAGCAGATTTATGACGACGTTCATTATCTTGTTTCAATATACTGCTTTTAGTAGAGATCAAGCACAATTGTGGTACCAAATTGGTTCGATGACCAGTCAAACATACGGATTTGCTGCCAAAGTGCTGGAAATAACAACGAGATTGGTCCGTATCTCTACTTGCACTCTTCAATGAATTATGGCTGGACACCACTGAAATCACACATCTCAATGAATTGGAGTTATTGGCATGACCTTGAGAGGAGGGGCATTGTCTCGAAACTGTCCCTCAAATAATAGATTTGTTACCGTTTGCTGTTTCGGTGTGGTACCAAAATAAGTCGAATTTCCCTTGTGAATGATGTGCGTTTTACCACAGTCATGCGACGAATACGGCGGTCCTCTTACTCAATAGTGGAATGGCTATGATAGTCTAGTAGTCGCATATTCACAGCCGGTGTTTTTTGTGGAGTCGTGGGTTCGTGTACATATGTCACTGAAGACACGCCATGTAGCTGAACTGATACACGTTAAATCTGTCGAGACCTCCCGTTGGCACGATTTGGAAGATAGGAGATTGATGTTACAGCTTAGGTATCATCCTCATCACTCGATCGAGGTTTAAAATCAGGAGAGGCGTTGCTGATAGACTTCGTGTTGTTTCTAAGTGTAACGTTAATAGACGTTAATAACGTCAATCTCTCATCAAAACCAAAATACAATAACAATAAGCATAGAAGAAACTGAAGTTCCATTAAGGTCTTATTGCTATTTCCTGATCTTTCATTAATTTTATGAAAATAATCCATTGTAAATTAGATTTATAGATCACTCATAGTTATTTGTCGTATCTGTAATACCCATTCTTTCCCAAGTAGATATTTTTAATGGTAGCTCAAATGTAACACATGAGTGACAAATTATCCAAAATTTTAATATATATTTTTGTAACAATGGAGGAGAACCCATTGTTCATGTTGTATATAATTTTTATAGAGCTTCAAATGAGCCTCCGACGAAAGAAGGATTTAAAATATGTTAAATAAAGGCCAAATACCTGGGAAAATTCTAACATTAGTTCTATACTTTTGATCTCCTGTATTGTGCACCAATGCTTGCGTCTTTCATCTTGCTTTCACGTTACGTCTAGAGTACAGTCATACATTTATGACTATTACTTATGTGATAAATTTCGTTTCTAATGAATTAACGAATGTCGGACAAAGCCCGAGGAGTGTCAACAAATTTTGGGACATCTCTCTACGTCACTAAACCAATTCATCGACTTAGTTAAAAACTCCCCGTTTTAAATATATTTCAGCATTTTTAAATCATGCATAGAAGGAGACTATGCAAAAAACTAAGGAAACTTTTAGGAATCAGCTTAACCTAATTCTAAACTTTTAGTACTAAGTTCGTAAATAAAACACAAAGTGCATTAAATATATGTTTTATTATCAATTATTCAACAAATGATACTTGTAAAAGTATACTTTAGTTGAAACGATCTTAGAGACATTTTAGACACTGCTAGAATTTTTCTACAGAAATTCTTCATAGATACCTCGTAAATGTATCTAAAGACATTTTGGTATCATCAAATTGTTGTCTTTTAAGCTTCAACTTGCGTCTTTTGAAACTAAACGCAATCATGTTAACATCGGACTTAGAAGCAACTCGAGGGTCAATTGAGCGGCCCTCGTAATTTTGAACCTCGGTCAATTTTCGAGGACGACACGGTATCCCACTCTCCAAATTTCAGAGAAGATTGGAAGCCTCGACAAATTTAACGTGTATTAGTCCCGATACACAGCAAGTCCTTAATGGTATCAAGATTTGAACCCAAGACTTGATAGAAACAACGTCGTCCGCGAGTTCACTATAGTGCTCTGTTTGCTTTGATATAAGTTATTAATAACCGTTTAAAAGGTTAATAAGTAAATAGATATATTTCACTAAAGATTACATTAAAATGTTCCATAATGTTTACGAAACAAAATATTTTGTATTACAAACTACAAATCCCAAAATTTCATCACTGTTTTTTTCAAACATAAATTAATTTACTTATTGCTAGCATCAGATACTATAAAATTCATTATTTGTTTTTAGGAAAACTGTTATTTATTCCATTTAATTTAAATGATAGATTTTGTTCAATTATAGATTAGATCTAACTTTTCATGTCAAGAAGAAGACTGTAGAATCCCCACTAACAGTTCCATTTATTTACATATTAAAGCAAAAAAAAAAATGTTTCATTCATTAAATTTTTTTATATTTTTATAATTTAAATTTATCAAGTTATCGTCACAGCCATACATCGCTTCACCGTTAAATATACCAGGTACACTTCTTCGTTTTGTAAATAAATCCAAAAAATAAAAATACAAAGTCAGTATTTATTGTGCATTGTGTTAACTATTTTCCAGAATTTGTTAAATAATTTTTAGTCATCATAACTATTAGGGATAGTATAAAAATAGAAAAAAAGTTAAATAAATTCATTTATTTTTACAAACGGGATATTGCTTTATTTTACCGTTCTTTGCAATGAAATAATCTGTAAATGTTAGAAATAAATATACAATAGAAATGGCCAATGTCATTGCAAAGAAGACTTTTTAATACTTACAGAACAAACGCATTTATTCGCTTCAGTTTAGGACGTATCCACAAGACATGTCGAAATGAAGGACAATAAACAAAATATTTGCTTGTTTATTTCTCATAAAATTATTTTACTTGACAAAAGTTCTTCAGCCTGTGGTGCAAAACTCACCAACATATCACAAACTAATAAAAAAAAAAACTATAAAGAATATCGAACAACAAATTTTCTCCGATAGAGAATGGTTGGAAATCTTTCTTTCCTAAAAAGTGTATACTTCGCCAGGTGTCTTTCCCCCCGAGATGGCCACCTAAATCATTCTTGTGGGTCAGCGGTCGCAACTCCATTACCAAAGTTCATGCATGGACAAGCCCATTTCGAATGGGGTGGAAAAGAAATGTGAATTCATCCAGAAGGAAAAGGATATGGCAACAGCACGGAAAATATGTACAACATGTTTTGGAAAAGTGAGACTTCGAGTTACAAGATCACGTTCTTGGCGCAAGGAAAAGTAACGTCGTAAAAAAGAAATAGATCACCCCCCGATAACTTTCATAATTCTCATCTTGCAGCTGAAATAAATTGATATAGCACATAATAGCTTAAAGAGATCAAAAGTAGTTTTTTTCGATTAAATAGTTTCTAAAACATAAATTTAAATAATTTCTAAAGCATAAATTTTCAATAAATAGTGAATGGTGCAAAAATTTTGTGTTTCAAATTTTACAAACGAATTTCAGCAAATTGTGAAAATCTGTTAAGAGACTATATACTAGAAAACTTCGAGAAAACGAATCTACTGGATGTAAACATAAAAAAAATATCCCACAATTGAAAAGTTATCGTTACAAACCTAGAGACTGTACTGTTTTTTTTTAAACAAAGGTAACTAAAAAGTTAAAACAAATGATACATTTAAAGCTTTAGAAAGAACAGACTTAGCCATCCAACGTGCTAATTTTTTTTTAAAAATAAAAACATATTTAATTAAATATTAGAATTAAAGTACAAACAATAATATTACATTGGAATAAACATTTGGTTGCTTGATTGGCTAGAAGAGATATTCAGAAAACACTGTATTTTGGAAAGTGCCCTGGTGACCATTTTGTTGTTGACTAAAGAAACAGACCTTTGGGGAGCTAAAAACACTTCAAATTTAAAATTATTATAAATGTTACTACCTAAACATCAGTAGCGCAGATTTTCGTCAATCGTTGTTTCCGCTGAATCGGAAATTCGAATCCTGAAATTACCAAATACCCTCCGTGTTTCAAGGCTGCAACACTTAAATCTGTTAAGGCTTCCATTCATCTCTGAATTTTTGAGAGCATGGTACCAATTCAGGTGATTTCCTCGGCACCTAACCGATGCTCAAAATTACGAGGTGATTCACCAATGGCTTTCGTGTTTCTCCTAGGAATGACGTAAATAAACAATCAATCAATTCCCAATATATTCATACGTAAAGCGGGTATTTTTTGGAGCCGTCCTCGCACTACACAGGTGTCCTAATTTATACTGTATACATATACATATATATATATATATATATATATATGTGTGTGTGTGTGTGTAAACATATGGGGATACAGTACCTTATTAGAAATCAATTGAATGTATATTTAAAAGTTTATAATCACCCTACTTCAACATACATAAAATATGCATGTTAGGAAGAAAAAAAATCATTCTCAAACAAGAATTTAATTTTTTTTAAATATATATAAGTTTTGAAATGTTCGACTTATATATTAAACACTTTTTTTCTACAATTTTACAGAAATATTTCTCAAAATTTTGTGAGTTTGTTTGATTGTAGAAGTGGTATTTACAATTTTGCAATTTCAATCATATCAATTTTGCAATTTTTATCAATAATAGGCCCAAAATTATTGAGCCTATTATGTACAACTACCAGAGAAATGTCAAAATTGTATGTGGAGTATATAAAAAAAATTAATAATTAAATGTGTGGGCGTCATGAAAAATGAAAAGCAAATAAAGCGTAATTTAAAGTTCTGAATATCAATTCAATGAATTAAGTACACTGTTAGAGAAATTTTAAATAACTCGCTAAAAATTGTAGCTAGAGTTATAAACTTTTGTACATACATTTAGAACAGTCATATTACACTTTTACGTAAGGTGTTTTAGGCATTTTTAGAATACTGTGCCTATTCAAAGTAATTTTATATTATGTGTCTTTTTAAAATATATTTTAAATAAATACTTTTAAGGAAATAGAAATATCTTTATTTTGGGTATGGATTGCGCCTGAATTGTAATTAATTACATTTGAATTTAATGAAGTGCGCGAGAAAATATCAGTTGTTTACCATCGTTTTAACTCATGTATTTCAGCTTCTTGGCGTAAGGAATAACACTAAAATCGAATGAGATAGCCCAACAAAACCACTCAGAAATAAATGTTTTCCGTGATAGATATCACTTTCATTCAGCTCAATCTAATTTAATGGGTAGAAGATCAACCAAAATGAGGGGTTGGGTGTTCTGTCATCACGAAGCCGAGTGGATTGAGAAACGTGTATACGAAATAATTGGTTTGCATAGGGTAGAAATCATAATGTGAGAAACTAGGCGATTATTTACGTTTAATGAAGAAATTATCATATTTTTCGAAATGAAATTCCGCATCCTCTAATTTAAGGGACAACTTTTAGTAAATTATATTTTGTGAAATCTAGTTAATGTGAAACGTAAGCTGTTTATTATTTGGTTAACTTTCCAATAAATGTCTTTTAATTTAGTCACTGAATCACACTTTCAAATGAAGGAATGAATTTTGACTGACGTCACACTGAGAAGCAACACGAGGACCATCGGTGAAGGACTAAGTAGTTTTGAGCCTCGGTCAAGTGACGAGGACGACTTTCACTAGTTCATGCCCTAGGTTACAATTTTCTAACTCCCTGTTGTAGCCACGGTACTCTAGTGGTCATGGTCGTGGACACGCGGCCAGCGTTGTTTACCGTCGAGTTGAATGTTCGAACACTGATGCCTCAAAAAACTGAGTGTAGTAGTGCTGATACACGTTAAAAATGGTTGAGGTCTCAAGTCCTTCATTTGATGGGGTGTGGATGGTTGCAGAGCGGCGGGCCACCACATTTATCGTCTTCGTCACTTGATTGAAGTTCAGAATTATGAGTTATATCACCAATAACAATAGCATTGCATCCCAATGTAAATCTGGTAACATCATAACTCCTTATTATTCATTGTATTGCTGCTTATAAATTTAATTGATTTATTTTGTTCCTTGAACTTTATGACTTCACCCTGGCCAAGTTCTGGTGAGGATTTCTCAAATGTACATCCAAATGATAAGAGAAATATAGAAATATTTTGAGCACTTGCATCAAGATCAGAATAAGCTGTTGCAATATTTTTTTGACATAAATTTTTCATATATGATCAATATTGTCACCTAGGTATTAGAGCAGGTTGAATTGAACATACAATAGATATTTGGACAACGTGCTATATTAAAAGACAATCAGCAGCTACACTTTCCTGAGAAAACATAAGTTCAAATGTTACATCAGAATATTCTTAACGCTGATCTGGAACTGAAAACAATATATTCTGGAAAGTTATAAAAAATACAGTAGAAAACATAGAACAATTAGGCTAAACTTTATCGAGAATTTTTAATGTTGTTAGAACTGGGTTTTAAACACGGAAACTCTTGGTTTGTATACGAGAGCTTTACTTTTGCGTCATTGAAATTTGTAAGCTTCGTATTAGTATAAACCCGTGGGCTTAAATAAAAATAGACGGCAGCTCGGATATGGACCGTAATTTCCCCACTCTTGCATTAGACAAGGATTTTTTTTATTCAAAAATTACTTTTTGATCAGCTCGAATTTTTTTACTTAAGACATTGGCAGAAAGATTTGACTTTAAGTCTACACTTCCACTCTCCTTTGTTTCTTAAATTTTTTTACACAATTAGTTTGGTTATTTAATACGAAAAAATACGAGAGTCGTATAAAGTAGCGACAATTTACAATAAAATCCAAATTGTTTAATATATTTTTTACCCAAAATATGACAGGGATAAAACATAGTTTACGAAGAAATTGATTAAAAACAGTGAAACAGGAACGTGATAACTGACAAGACAATCTATAAGAGTTGTTTTATTCTAGTCTATTTTTAATATTTATTTTCTGTATTCCATTGATTATCCATGTTCGAGTTGTATAAAATAAACTAATCAAACCACTGCATTTATCAATATCAGAATCCAATATGACAACATAATCTATGATGTTTTCTCTTCACAAACTTGGGAACATTTTGTAGTTTGAATTGCCTAAAATAACAACTACATTCCAACCAAATTAAATGTGAATTAGATAAATTAGCTGAACATAACAGGATTATTGATTGGAATTAAGGATGATAATGATGTACTAGAAAAATATAGAAATAAAAAACATAGATAGAATGCAACGAGAATTGTTATGTTTGTAAATAAATTGGACTGAGATATTTTTTATCATTTGTTGTTAAAACTCATTAGAAGTGACTCCTGATTAGATCAAGAAATAATAGGTGTCGAACCCTCTGTATTTTGGCGGTATCTCCCTCAATGCAAGGGATTTGTTAAGCTTAGACTATGGTGTTTAATTCCAAGCCATGATTGAGATGTGAGTGGAGAAGGATATTGCATAATCCAAGAAGAAACCTAATAAAATGTGTTGTTCTATTATCTGACGTCTCTTCAATCTGAATAGAAATTTCATTGACTATTTAATTAAGAGTGACGATGTATGTAGTTCTAAATATTGCACGTGAGGGCTACGATTTTTACTTATGTTTCTCTTTCTAAAAACTGGTCTGTTTCATCATCTCTAATATTCGAATTTTTATAAACCTCGTAACAAGTTACTTCTTCACCACTCTATATTGCATCAAGAAATAATACTTCAATTTTTCTTTACGATGTTCGAAAAATTTAGGGTTGGAACTTTCAAAGGAAAACATATTAATCATTCTTCACTGTGGAATAAATATTTGAAATTAATGAGAAGCAATTTTCGATTCTCACAAGCTTTTTTAAGTACTTCGTTCTTAAAGTAAGAATTTATTTATTGACTTGTTCCAAAACGTTTCGTTCTAAACCTGCTTATCTTCAGTTACTAATAGTTGCATCGATTATCAGGGAGAATTTTTAATGGAGATTTTCTTATAAACCCATGTTGCCTGATAGAAACATTTTTTATAAACTCCTGAGGCATTCAACATTATAAAAATTTAATGAAATACATATTAAATTCATAGAATGGGCTTATTATGTTTCAAATTTCAAACTTGTTCATGAAATTTTAAATCAGATATACATTTTTATTTATACACCTAACTCATTTTTTACACGGTAGATACGTTCCTCAGAAAACCGTGCAAAAAATATTCGTGTAAAAAATACATGCGATATATGATAAATTTGGGGATATGTTCTGTAAAAATAAAATATTGTATAAGATGAAAAAACTAAATAGTTTCCCAAAACACAGTGCGAAAAAAAAGCAATCATGAAAACCATATTACATTTTTATATAACGAAAGCAATTTCTTTTTATTACAAAAGAAATTAAAATTAGTCTACAGTGAAAATCCAATCTATTGGATCATACAACATATAAAAATTCAAATTGAAATTAGGAATAAAACTACTAACAACTATTCATCACTACTTGATAACAAGCGTGTACGTTCATTAGGAACTGGATCGGAAATGCTATTATCAATAGAGGTGTCAGATATGTCTAGCACAACTGTCGGCTTTGATACAAATGAAGAATCTCGTTCGTTATTAACGGCCTATATAGGTTTCTTTGTTGTCTCAAAGTCTGTTATTAGCAGCTGTTTTCTTTTTTGTTTTGTTTCTCAAGTTACTTATATAATTCTTGTTATATGCTGCACAACACTTAAGATTACGTTAAAATTTTAATGCACGCTCTATATCAGGATCATGAGTAAGAAAATATTCCATACTTGTAGCAAATTTCAAGTCCTCTCGAATTAAATCAGTGTTTGATAGCTGAACTTCATCTTCGACTTCATCATTATCAACTTCTTTATTATCAAAAACTGTCATAAATTCGATCAAATCGTCCTCATCCAAAGTGCTTTCTAGCAACAATTCCTAGATGACAGCCATTTGCATGTTGTTAAATCCGTCCCCACCAATTGGATGTGATAGAATTATAATTTCGGAACACACAGCTCATTTTTGTACCACGAAACTTCCACTTTTGACGCATGCTGGCAAAACTTTTTCGAACAAGCTTTTAAGGTCGATTGGTGCAACTGTTTGATGCCAAAAGAAGCATGTGTCATGCAATTCATAATAATAATCTTTCTCCGGGCTTCCACAACAGGTAAATTTATGTAGTATATTTAAAATACTGCTATAACACCCTGATCGATTGGCTGAATCACAGAGTTGGTATTAGGTGTTTAAAGCAGCATTTGAATTGTTGGACAAAAAAATTGGGGGATTCGAGTTAGAACGAAATATTCATTTAAAAAAGTTTATTTTTGAACCGTTTTATTTCAAAATCGTATAAAGAAAAACAGTGTAAAAATAGTTGGGTGTATATGATACCATTACAAATTTTCTCAGTTTAACTCTTTTCGGTATTGTGAGGCCACAATGGAGTTTCAAAAAGAATATGTGTCAAGAATGAGAAAAGGGTATATAAAGGAGGAAAAGTAACAATATCTTTTGATATCTTTTATAATTTTTATGAAGTTTATGAGCATGATATCCTTCGTCACTCAAACAATCGTTCCCATCTCATTTTTGGCCGATGAGACCTTAGGAGAGGATTCAGTGGGAGTAACTCAATGATTTGAATGTTCCTGTGTTTCCGTTGTATCATAATGATTCCTGATCTGATAGACGCCAAGAAATTGGCATAGTATTAATCAAAACTCACCTCTGAATCAGTGTCAAATTTTCTTTGGTACCTTTTAACAGATAGTAGTACACGATGATCACAATAATTTCCCTTAGCAATACCACCAATCGTCAAAAAATGGTGCTTTTTGAAACACTCTCGTAACATATGCATATTACTTTGATACTAACAATGAATCGTTACTATTTTCAAACCTCCTACTTTTTTTTTAAATTCTTACTATCAGCTCACACTCTCTCCATATATATCTTGTTCAAATTTTCAATTGTTAATAAAATACTTTTTAATCATCCACTCAAGTTCAAATACATTTTTTAAACTTGTAGAGAGTAACACTTGGTGTTAATACAATTTTTCAAACATTAATTCATTAATTAAATTAAAACTGATGAAAGTGCAGTTTAGCCCAACCACTTGGCTCAATTTCAAAAATTGCCGAACTTGGCGATTTTTTTTGGCTGAATGTTAAGTTCAGGGTAGCTACATTTGGCAAAATTCCGCTAAATAATTCCTGTCGCCAAGGGTGGTTGGGCTAAACTGCATTCCAATAATTTAATTTACCGGATGAATTAAGATACAAGCCAATGCTTCTACTACCTCATTTGTCTTGCAATGGCAAAGTTGGTAGAGCGTCGGCGTAGATTCTTCATGCATTCGGATCGAAATTCGTCGAAGCATAATTTTTTTTATTTGATTTTCAAATAATTAATTGTAGTTTTATATGGGAGATAAAAAATTTCTCTTGTATAAGATATTTAGCGGGACATAAATTTAGGAATAAATACCGTCAGTGATGAAGCGTGTAGATCTCTGAAAAAAATTTATTTTTCCACTTAATATTGTGATTCTGTCATATGTATATACATATTTACATTAATTGTAATTATTTAATGTACAGTGACTAAAATAAAATTTTCTTTGTTGACCAAAGTAGGAATTGATTTAAAAAAAATTATATTATTTGTTCATATTTAAATCAACTAACATGAAGCAAAAGCGCAATTATTGATTGTCCATTAGTGTTGCACTTAGATTTGCACGAGGGCTACTGAGGCCGGATTTGCTATTTTTAAATCTTGGTCAATTGATGCGGACTATATGTAAACTGGCATCTCCCTCTCCAAACTTCCAGATTTTGCCAAAGGAAGAGTTTGGTTTGTCGATAGATTTAGAGTGCATCAGATCCCCTACACAGAAAGTCATTAGTTATATGTGGACTCGCAGCCTTGTTTCAACGAAAACAACACTATCCATATGCTTGCTACCATGACCTTCAGGTTACGGCTGCCATCAAATATTCAGTGGATTAGGAGTCATTTAAAAATAATAACCCATCAGCTCGACGAATAATAATTATTTAATTTCCAATTTACTTCAACTTTGCAATAAGCCTTATACATATCAGGTTTAATATTTAATATAATAATGTAGTGTTTATCTAATAGAACATATCGAATTCGAATGCGTGGAATATTTCAAGTTGAGGATTCGAGTCCTTGGCTCTAATTAAATCTTCTATGACTGAGATCGTCTAACTTCTCAGGCTGTCACCGTTCCTTTCAATTCTATTCCCTACCTCTAACTCATTTCTAGTCTCAGTATTTAGATATTTGCTGCTTATCATTGCCATTAATCATACCTAGTCACTAAACAAGATTAACTATATTCCAATCTACATAAATCATGTTTCATCTATTGGAAGGAATATTCAACTAAATTCCTTTAAAGTCCCCAAAGGGTTAATTTAATAGGAAATTGTGACAGAGCCTGAACTGTAAATTTATATATATATATATATAATTAGACAGAAATCTGAGTTCAACAAACAACATCAAAACAAACGTGCTAGTTAATAATAAATATCACTTTTCCCAAGATAAATCTAATTTGCTTGACAAGGGAGCAATGAGAGACGCTTAGAGTGCCATCATTGGAATTAGGGATATCAAGTAAGCACCTCCAGAAATAATTTATCTCTAGAATAAGAAGCGAAAGATAAAAGAGCAGAGCGAGATAATTGGTACATTGTCAACACTCAGTACAATTAGCTATGTCAAATGGAGATGAGGTTATTCCAGACAAACAATTCGTTTCTTTGAGCAATAAGTTGATGTTTGTCATACGGTGATAAATAAAAGCAATGAAAGATTGGAGGTGCTATTTTGATTGGTTCAGCAAAAAAATAAAGATGAATTAATGGATTGAATCCATAAAAATAGTTTGAGTTCAGAATTTGTGTGTGTGTAGTCAAATTCTTAGAAATAATGTAAAGAAAGATAAAAACTAATATTTTCAAGCAAATATGAAATTTTTTAATAGGAATCTCGTAAGTGGAATTTAAAAGAAAAGGGTTTCAAAGCATATGGG
>BMAW01033163.1:0-30803 GCA_019974015.1 Nephila pilipes
AAAAAAAGACTCTATCACGTGATGCACTCAATTAGTTTATTTAATGATACGATTCACTAAGTCAACATTTACATAAACTGCTGTTTGTAGAAAATGCAACACCATGAAGGAATCATCAGAATCAAATGAAATTCGCAGCAAATGTCAATTATAGGATATTATGCAAATTAATAAAGTTTCAGAGCCATCGCGCGTGCGCGGCGCGCGCAGCGCCCTCTGAATTGATGCTGAAAGCGTATAAATAAAGTGCTGTAGCGGGACGTTGAAAAAAGTCTATGATTATTTGTTAGTGGCAAACGTTTAGTGAGACCTGAGTATGCCTCCACGATGGAAGAATAAGAAATTCAAGCAACTTACGGAGTTTGAACGAGGGAGGATAATCGGCCTTCGAGAAGGAGGATTTTCCTATCGCGCAATAGCAGCTCGTATGCAGCGGAACAGTTCCACAGTGATGCGAGTTTGGAAGCAGTGGACCGACGAGCACCGAACAACTCGAAAAACAGGCACTGGACGACAGAAGGTGACGTCAGAGCGCGATGATCGACACCTGCTCCGCATGGCGGAGAATGATCGCACAGCTTCCTCCAGGCAGCTGGCAGCACGTTGGTCTACTGCTACAGGTGTACAATTGTCGGCTTCGTCAATTCGTCGTCGTCTGTTGCGCCGTGGATTGCGTGCAAGGGTGCCTTTATACAGGATTCCCCTCACGGCGAATCATCGACGGCTGCGTCGGCAGTGGGCTCTTGAGCACAGAGACAGGCGAGCTGATTGGCACCAAGTTGTCTTTTCAGATGAATCACGCTTCAATTTGTGGACCCATGATGGCCGTGTTCTTGTTAGACGTTATGCCGGTCAACGCTGCCTTCCTGAGTGTATTATTGAACGACATAGTGGTCGAACACCCGGAGTTATGGTCTGGGGTGCGATTTCGTATCATGGACGATCCAATTTGATACGAATTGAGGGTAATCTCAATAGCAACAGGTACGTCCGTGAAGTGCTACAGCCCGAAGTCGTTCCTTTCCTTCAAGGCATCCCTGGAGCTATCTTTCAGCAGGATAATGCACGCCCACATGTTGCGCGGACTGTTCGAGACTTCTGTTCAGCACAACGCATGCAACTTCTTCCTTGGCCTGCTTATTCACCGGATATGTCGCCTATTGAGCACGTGTGGGATATGGTTGGTCGGCGTCTCGCTCGTGATCCGCGTCCTGCAGTTTCCAAAGACGAACTTTGGTTGCGCATACAAGCGATATGGAATTCTCTTCCTCAAGCAGATATTCAACATCTGTTTGACTCCATGCCACGTCGTATAGCAGCACTTATTGCAGCGCATGGTGGCTGCACCAAATACTGATTTCGGACGCTTAATTTGTTTCTTTTGTTTTGAAAATTTCATCATTTATTTGTATCAGTACAAGTCGTTTCTGCATTAAATTTCATTTGATTCTGATGATTCTTTCATGGTGTTGCATTTTCTACAAACAGCAGTATATATATATATATATATATATACACTATAATATTTATAATAATAAAGAACTTAAACCATAGTTTATTTGAAATTGCTGGGAGCGAATGACAATAATATTGAACTTCAATTTCTAGGTATTTATTTAAAAATAGAAAACAATAAAGTTTGTTTCTATATTTATGATAAGAGGGATAATTTTAGCTTTATGATTCCAAAGATATCGTTTTATACTAGCCCCTTACGTCTTAGTATTTTTAGGAACATTACTTGCAATTGTGTTTTACTTAAATGTTGTCTTTTGTTAATAAATTATCTTCTATTTTCAAAACTCTTCGTAATTTTTTCGAAATTTAACGCCTGGTTGATTACCCTTTAAATTGTATTAAAACAGCAATTTAAAATATAAACTGGAATATTTTTTTTATTCTTAATTTCTTGGCCGTTTTTACTTTCTTTTTGTTTTTGTCATTTTTTAATTGATTGACTGCTTTCTTCTTTTGCTCTAGTTTTTGTTTTTATTTTTTGTACTTACATCTATCTTTCCTCCCTCCTCCTATCTTTATTTACCATTTTGATTTAAATTTATTTTTTTGATTTTCATATAGATTTTCTCTTTTTATTAGATGGCATATCTATCCTCTTCCACTTTTGGCAATTTGGGCTGTAATTCTATTATTTGCGTTGCCTGATCTAATTTATTTTTTGTATTGAATTTTTGTAAATTGTTTTTTTTTTCATATTTAACATTTTAAAAGCTTATTATTATTATTATTTTATAATTACTTTTATTCTTTATCTCGCATATATCTTCTGGTTTTCATTGACATTTTACTTCTGATTTTTGTGTCTGAGATCTTTTGAATTTATTGCATCATAACTATTTTTTATGTAGCAAATTACAATACGGGGAAAATTAGGCCTATAAATCTAAATTAACCTACCTTAAGTCATTCGTAGGTTTAAAAATGTTATAATCCATTTTTGTGTGTGGTTTTTGTTTCTCTACTTGTTTATTGTTTTTGTTTTCAATCTTTTTTAATCAGTATTTGTATAGCTTTTAATTTGTTTCTCATGCAATCATCGATAGGTATAGAATTCTATTAGGTATTTATTGTATTTTATTTAAAGGTTTATAAAGCTTGAAATATTTTTATTTATTCATTATTTCATATGAAATCAGGCATATGGAAATAAGTTAGAATGTTTCTTTTTAGTTTTAGTTCTGCTCTCATAATCGTGCTTTTAAGTAAAGTTTCCTTTTAAAAACTTTTTTACTGTGATTTAATGTTTTTGAAAGAATTGTTTGCTTTCTTTTCCAAGTTTTTTTAATCAGTTTTTAAACACCTTTTTTTTTATTTCGACTTGTTTTACAATTTTCAATATTGTATACTGCATATATATATATATGCAGAGATAGAGAGTATTAATATTTTTCCTGATGTTAACATAGAAATATTATTGTTAGAAATAATGAAAATAAATTCGTGTATTTTTCTATATTCAACTGAGAGGAAGACTGAATGAAATATGAATCCCATAACTTGCCAAAATCTGAAGTTGGCAAGATATGACAGTTTGAAAAGTGTGCCCAAAATGATAAAGTCAAACTTTAATAACACATTTGTAGTAAAATGATTTTATGGTTTTTTGATTTTTCTTCCTTCAATAATATCTCTTGAAGTCAGTTCTTCTTCATATATTTCTATTTTTTGTTCCACTTTTGTAGCATGTACTATATTGAGTTTTTTACTATATGCTTTAACATATGTCGCTTAATTTTATTGACCATTGACTATTTGAAAATACTAATCCTACTCCTTTTCTTTTTACATTTTATTTTTTAATTTATTTTTAGGAGTTTTTTAAGTACTCCTAAAGTGTTCAGAACTATTAACCTAGAAAGAATGTACAGTCTAATTTAAGACCTCTATTGTTATCCCGATACAAATAATTTTCATCGAAGTTTATTTAAAACGAATTTATTGCTTCAAAATTTTGAAAAACATTGTGGAAAAATAAGTCAAGTTTCAAACTCCAAGAAATAAATAAATAAAAAAAGAATGAAAACAAAAGAAGAAAAAAGTTTTATGAGAGCTCATAACCCGCGACGAGAAACAATCGAAATGAGTGAAGGAGCTTTTCACGCATGCAAATCAATATTTATTGAAGTGCTTTCAAGAAAAATATTATGCTTCAAAAAGCTGCTCATCCGGAAAAAATGAAGAAAAATAAAAGAATCTTTTTTTTTATTCTGTGAGTTCGACAGAGGATACAAATTGCCAAAATGCATTAACATTTATGCGACACCTGGCGCCGTACTTTGGAAGAACATTTTTCACTCTTTTGTTTTACTCCGAGACCTGTTTTCTGTCCCTCGAAGAAACGCGCCGCTGTTTTGATGAGAATGCGAAACATTCCAAGAAGTTCTCAATGATAAACAAAGTTCTGAAAAAGGACAACAGCAAAAAGACGAAAGAAAGTGCGACTTCATAAGAAACAAGTTCCGTACTTATTGTTACTTTCGCATTGTGATGAAGTGATTGCAATTTCTTTCTGAACGTGATTCAAACTGTAATTTTCATGAAAGACTTTGAACGATAAGGGTGTTACTATGAATTATGAATTTGTTCTCAACTTGATATTGCATTGGAGTTATTTCTTTTTTAGATTGGACTAACTTTAAGTTTATAATACCTTTATATTTTTAATGACGTTTAAGAGCTGAGAAATTCGAAGATCAGTGACTCGTGTTTTAGAACATTGAACAATGTTTTTTCTGTAATTATGCGTCCATGATATGATTTTGGAATACTTTATAGCAGCATTTATTCACTCGGACCTCAAACAATAACTCAGAAACTGGAAGCTATTAACGGTTGCAACTCTATTGCATTTTTTTCTTTTGAATCCATATTTGAACGTATATAATTTGCGTACAGAAGTTAGAAAAGTAAAAAAAAATAATTTCCATATTGCTTAAATATGTTATTATCTTCAGACTTCATTGGCAAAGGCATCACATCGAGTTTGCCGAACAACATAACTTAAGTAAAAAAAATAAAGAATGCAGTCACAGGGAGGGGACGTCTCATAAGAATTTGGTGTTTATCAAGAATAAAAATCACGAGAGTTAATTCAGAAAACAAACGCAAATTTTCTCCCCACAAAAAGAACATTTTGCAATGCTTCTCATGGAGTTAAGTGGTGATAGATTACTTCGAATGGCTTTATTGAGATCCAAAACGTTTCAAAAGAGTTGTGTGTCTGAAAGTTGCTAAAATGGCAGGTTCACGATGATGGGAGAACAAATGAATATCCCCTTCCTCGTTAGATACTGAAAAAAATCTCTTTTCTTGTGTTAATCCCATGTGAGTATCTTAAACTCCAATCATGTGACAGAGTCTGAGAGATCTGAGAAAGATCCAGCTTTATTTTTAAGTCAAAATGAAGAGCCGTAATTATTCCGTGTAATTATGTATAGGAAAGATATTGTAATGTTATAATAGGAGGGTGACAAATTGTTCAAATAAAAGAAACTTAAAAGCATCCTACAGAACAGAAACTATTTTAGTAAGAGTTTCCATATTGACGATTCAACACACACACACACACACACACACACACACACAAACAATATATGTGTGTGTGTATGTGTGTGTCCGTATGTGTGTGTGCATGTCTATATGTGTACGAGATGGGGCTATTAAGTAATGAGACTGACGTTGTAAAAAACTTTAATTTTGATATCATAGATTTACTTATTATCATCTTCAATATTCACCCCTCTGCTATTACTACAGCGCTCCATGCAAATCTTCCATTGTTCGAAACAGTGCTGGAAGTCTTCTTCTGTCAAATCCTTCAAGACGAGTGTCGCTTTCTCTTTCACAAATTCAACGGACTCAAATCTTGTCTATTTTAATGCCAATTTCCCTAACTGACACTGATAGAAATCACATGGGGCAAGATCCAGCGAATATGGCACTGTGATTATGAATTTGGCAAAGAAACTTCTTTACAGACAACGTGGAATGAGCCGGAGCATTATCTGGGTGGAAAAATGTGTGGTACGGATTCTTTGTCGATTCCTACAGTCGCAGCAACCGCTCGAATAAGGTTCGGTGAGATTAAACCAGATTACCGATTTTTTTATATCGTCATCCGTTTGGGATGTTGAAGGACGACCAGGGCATGAAGTCAGTTTCAACGTCTTCCCGGCCATCTTGAAAACGCTTAAACCGTTTAAAAACACGTGCTCGTAGTGATTTCTTAAAGTTTAATGTGGAATTTCATAACAATTCGTTGTTCACTTATCATTTTTCCATCAAAGCAAATAAATCACTATTATGCGAAAGAAGGTTGAGGGTATACGGATTTATATGTATAGAAACGAGAGACATCGCATTTCAAAGAGAAGGTTTCACGTTCACTTCGCAGGTATTTGTCACTTGTGTACTTCTTCCGGAGCAGCGTCAATCTCGTTATTTTATAGACACTTTATATATATATATATATATATATTATATATATATGATACATCTTGAATAATTATAGCTTGAGATATTTTAAAGCAAATTATTTTTAAATACTGTTTTGCTATGACGGCGCGACATACGTCTCCAGATGAAAGAGAAGAAAGAGAGCCTTAACTTACCCAAACAGCTTATATTGGTGCCATGAGAAATGGAAATCCCCCAAAAAATAAGTATGCAATAATTAACCTATATTAATATGGCTATCAATTTACTTGGGATAATTACATATTTCTTTTTTAGGCATCAAAATTCAGAAACAGATCTTTTTACCTTACGCAGAAAAATGCTCAATTAATCGCTCTTTTAGCTCAAACATAACAACAGAATCATCACATTTTTTTCATTTGAAACGAAATTTTGAAATAATTTATTTGTTATTAATACTTTAATTTTTCAAAATGCTGCGAAAATAAGCTTTTTGCTTTTGAAACAATACTATTTCTCGACTCGACTACAGGGTGTTTAAAGTTAAATTGACAGAAGCCAGCAGCCCATCTTATTCAACACTGATCCGAATGAAACTTCGAATAAAAGTTGCATTGATCATGGGGCCGAGCTTCAGCCAGAAGACAAAATTGTTGAAATTTTAGTGAACAGAGGTCACTGCAGGTATTTGGTAACACAAGAGGCAAAAAAAAAACTACCATCAGTTTTATTTGTTACATTCATGTGGGCATGTCTTGTCAGTAAACAACAAATTGAAATCGTATCACTGGTCATTAAAGGTTTCACGCAACAGTTTTGACGGAATCAATAAATCATGGCAGACGATACTGGAATTTAGTTTTGTTTCATTATTTACACGTAGTTGTTAAACGTGAACTTTGAGGAAACTCTACAGCTAGAAGTCACAAAAATTCAGATTCCGTGATCTGGGTGGCCAAGTTATCCGCGCAAACTATTCTATACTAAGAAAAGTATGCGACGTGACACATTCATCGGGGATGTTTGCTCGAATCACAGTGTTTGAACGTACCGCTGTTTGAGCATTTGTACCGAGTTGCAATAATACAGAAACAGAGGTGTCCAAACAGCCAAGTTTTCTAAACGTCGGCACAACCTGTTCTTCTAAAAGTTTGCTGTAACATTAATTTGTGACTCTACACTAAACGGAATCATTGATCCTTACTTCTTCAAAGTAGAAAAACGAAATTTGCCATGAATCCCCAATTTGCCGTTACGTATGGTGGATGTAACGACTGCTGTTGCACAGTATGAGGATTGGTGGAACCCCATATGTGTGTTCACCATAATGCCTAAGTGAAAATGAGCCTCGTCTGTCCATAGGATATGCCTTGGCCAATGCTCTTCCACTTGTATCCTCTCCGGGAATCTATTCATAAGATCTATTCATAATATTATTATGAATAGATCTATTGATGGTCTACTTTATTGAATTATAATGCCATCTGAAGACAAAACTAGCTTAATTTTTTATATTACATATTGAAATCTAATTAAAAGTGTATAAAGAAAATAAGAAACAGAATATTTAGCAAGGCGCATTTAAGAGGTATTAGTATTTATACCCGTGCCGCCACCGGAAGTACACAAAAGAAGACGAAAAGTTCTTCCATTGCCAATCCAAATGCTGCCCTGCTGTATCCATCCACTGTCCTGTTCTTTTTTTTGGATCTGAATGAATTTCCTCCTATCCATAGACGGCCCAGAACAACTGAGTTCATCCTGGACCAACAGAAGAGATATCGCACCAGAAGATTCATAATCCTCGCTACGCAACTAATTCCAGTTCTAAGAGGCATTTTCTGAATGCTACAATCTTGCTTCCATTTATGTCTCTGAGTGACAGTTGTTCATCTTTATGTTCCTTCTAGTATCTTAATTTTTCAATACAAGCTGTATCCCTTTTTGTTATTTATTAGTAATTATTTTTGTAATTATTTCAACTAACTTCAATTTTGTTCTAATGACAGTTCGTATAGAAACATACCGAAAAAATGGCGTAACACAATGTTACTCAAGCAACGGTTTTCACCATAATTAGGACAGATGCCATATGACACCATGGTACCTAAAATCACTCAATTACACGGGACAGTGACATAAAAGATCGAATAGGCAACTCTTCCTGAATCAACTGTGAGACTCGCGGATGCATTGCCTCACGAGTAGGTTGCCCCAAATATATAAACCCTAGGCAAAATGCTTCAAATATTAATAGAAGTAAAGACACGTAAAATGTCTCCTATGCCTCTGCAATAAAACCCACAAAAACAGTTCAACAGAAAATTAGGTTACAACACCCAAAGACCATTGCCTGGACTTAAGGATTAAATCCCTAGCAGTGCTAGCTTCTCTCCCACCCTCCCTCAAAAAATAAGAAAAGACATTCAAGTTTTAAAAGTAATAACAATATTAACCACGGTAATAATTAAGACAATTTGGAACCTAGTGTTTGCTAGTATTTTCAAAAATATGCCAGTCTTCATAAAAATAGTACCAGGAAGTCAATCAGCAAAAACTATTACTGAAAGGAAATGCACCCTAATTGAGGCTATCTTAGACCTTGATAATGCTTCCGATAACTGCCCCTACCCCATTGGTCCTCAGTCCAGGCTTCTGGAACTGTAACAGAGGGAACTCTCTCATTGTTAAGTAGCGAGACTTTATATAAAAGCTCTCCCCAAGTGTAATTTTAGTTAAGAAAATTCACATGAGACCTAAACAAAAATTTTGCATAGGAAACTGCACTCCATTCAGAAATGATAGTATCTCTCAACAACAAGCTGAACAAAGATCCAACCCAAAAGCTCTCTATCACACTACCAACTCTCTAAGCTCTCTATCTAACTGCCGATTCCAACTCTTCAACGTGCTGAAGTCACTACAATTATTTAACCCTCGATAACTCCCCAATATCCATTCCCCTCCCATTCTCCTTAGATAAAATTTTTTTTATCTATAATGATCTGGAAAAATTTATTAGAACAAGTAACAACTTTATAATATTTGGAGATTTTAATGCTACGCATAATACTTGGAATTGCCAACATAATTCTTTTATAGGTAATAATGTAATTAAATTAACAAATAAACACAATCTGCAGTTAGTTTTCTCCCTACCCACACATGCTTTAATTACAATTCAGCTATCACTCGTGACCTTGCTTCAATGAAAGAATTTAATTACTTTAAAAAAATCCAATCCATCCCAGACTTTTCAAGTGATCACAATCCGTTATCCTTGAATTTGTTCTTAATCATGAAAATCACACCAAAGCTAACCCCGTAAAATGGACGAAATTTTCTCAAAATTTAAAAATATATAAACATTCTTAATTTTCCTAAATCAATAATCATACTGATTTTGAAACCAAAATTAAAGAACTCCCCACACAAATAAATCTTGCCCAAAAATCTTCTTTACAATTTAAAAAACCGTAATAGAACTTATATTTCCCTGCTCATCAAAAGATTGAATAAATATAAAAATAGTTTAAGAAAACAATTCCAAAGAACTGTTAATCCTACCCTTAAATAAGAACTTAACAGAATCCAACAAAAAAAGAAAATTAAAAAAGAAATACATAAATTTCTTGAGGATTCAACACACAAGATAATTCCCCCTGGAATAAAGACAATTTCTGAAAAACAAAAGAAGCTTTATCCTCCCATTCTACACTGCGGTGAGCAGCTACTATACTGATGATCTTGAATTTGAAGTCATCGCAAAAAAATTTCCTTATTTTGAACAAAATTTCCAAAACAAGGAAAAGGCGATTTCTGGTAGAAATTGTGATAAAAAGTTCATGATACTATTGAAAATTTCTTTAGAAACCCCATTATTCTCGAAAACCTCATCTCCTCTTTATTAGTCATATATTTCATTGAATGACTTAAAACAAAAAATTCCAGGAAATTACGGTTTCACTAATAAAATGAACAAAACTTTTCCACTAAAAATCTTTTTCATTCTTATCTATATATACATACCTACATAATTAATTCTTGAAATAAACCTCTTTCTTCAAAACTGAAAAGCAACTATAATCTTTCTGATTCTTAAGCCAGGCAAAATTGCATACTCATTGATAGTTACAAATCAATATCTCGCCTTCCTACTTTTGATAGATTTGTGACGTTGGGCTAGTCGTGATTTTCTCTTCACTAACCTTGGGGACTTTAATTGCGATTGATTGCTGCAAATAACAATTTCTTCCCAACCCAAATTAAATGTGATTATGCTAATGAGAGGCAGATGGAAATAAAGTGAACTGAGTTAGATATGACAGTATATAAGCAAAGAGAAATTTATAGGATAGAGGACGAGTGGGATTAGCTCTGAGTGTATGTCTTACAAGAGATAATTTATACCAAGAGTTGTTTCGAGCGATAACGGTTCCAGAAGATTTGTGAAATCAAGATAACCTCAACTGGAGAGATTTTGGTAAGAGAGTACTATTTCAACCGTCAAATAGGTGAATTAATCCAAAGTGTCACCAAGGAGAGAAAATATTCCTTAGACATTATATTACAAAATTAATAAATAAATAGTTGCGTGAGACTTGACTGGTGTATCCTTGCATAGGTTATTGACTTGTAGAGTTAGTTATATTTGACTGAGTTATGGCACAAGAGTCGGGTCGGAGAAGTGATTCGCCACAGATTAACCGAATATATCATTCTAAATAGAATTAAAATTTTCATTAACGATAATAACTTTATTAACCCAAATAAATAGGGCTCTTCCAAATGGTTATCTGCAATACATCTCTTTCTGAAACTAAGAGAATTAATAATTCCTGGTTTCCAAAAAAAAGAATTAACCACTGGCCTTAATTATAAATAATCAGAAAAGCCACCCCTCTTCGATTCCTAGATCAACATTCCAAGTTAGAATCTAAAGCATTTATCTTCCCCTGTGGTATTAATGTAAGTATTCCACAAAAGTATTTGCTATGATCTTTTTTTTTTTCATAATTTTAATCAATGACTCACAAATTATTCATTCATAATCCTTAATATATATGTTGATGATAGATCTATTCCATTATAAAAAGCCCAAATCTGTCATTTTCGTACTATAGAAGCAATTAGAAATACTAGAATATTATTTTGATACACGTAGAATTAGAATATTTATTGAAAAATCAAATTCAATTCATTTTATAAAGATGAGAAAAATTACTCTTCACTCTGCAATAAAAACAAATCTAGTCAACTTAGCCTACCAAATACCTTGTACTACCTATTAGTTAAATAACCCATTAGAGGAGCAACATATTAGTCAAACATGTGAAAAACTCTGGTGCTTAACACGCAAGCTGTACTCACTCATTTTCCGGAATTCTGCAATCTCTCTAGGAAACTAGACGCTTTTCTATACCTCTATTATGCGACCAGTACTTAGCTACGTGTTCCCTGTGTGGGCGTGTGTTGCGAAATAAAACATAAAAATTCTAGAAAATGGCAAAAATTTTATATGATGATAGAACTCTAATGATTTCTAAAACTCGGTGAATCATGAAAAGAACAAATTTCAAAAGTGCACTAAGGCTCTAGAAACACATACAAAACACCACCACAAATTTATTTTAGCAATCTTCCCAACATAGAGAATACTAATCTGCAAACTCCTGAAAATGAACGCAATCTCCTAGAGCCTCTTACTAAAAAAGCCAGAAAATCCTCCACGAATGCTATGAGCCCTCCAAAATGTTATTTAAAGGTAAAATTAAAAGTCAAAATTCAAATGAAACATCTTTTTCCCAATAATAGAGTTGCACTTTCAAGTTACGTTTCATGCTTCTACTGGGAGTGCTACCGCTATTTGCCCACCCTCTTCTCTACGCACCGTCCAATCTGAATAAGTTCTTTCATCTTCGTTCTTTCTTTGACACATCATTGCAGCATCCTTCCACAGAACACGTAATTTAAACTTCTAAAACTTAGAACACGTAACACGACACGTAAAACACACACACAGAACACGTAATTTAAACTTAAGTATGAAATACATTTTTGATTCGTTTCGAATATCACGTGACAAGTCACGTGGCTTTTATGCCTCATGCTTAGAATTATTCAGTTGCAGTTTGCGGTTGTTTTAGGAATGTCAAAATATGCAGTTTTACTTAAATTTGTTCACCCTCACTACAAAGATACTCTCGTTATTTAATGGAATCTCTTTTTTAATCGCACTCTCATTATTTAATGTTCGGCCGCGGGTGGTTTTCCAAGCTCGAGGAGGGGGAGAGAGTTCATGACCTTGATGCGGCAGCGTTGTTTCGAACCCTGAACGAGTGGGTCTGAAGTTGACGGTCCTACCAACCAGGCTGAAAAGGTATCTCATCGGGCTGTTTGAGTAAAACCTTTTAATTTCTAACGTTGTTTTAGAAGACAGTCCGTGCAAATTGAATCTCTCTTTTTTTTAATGGCACTCTCTTTATTTTTTCAGAGCAACAATTGTATTTTTGAGGAATGCACATCATTTATATGATAGCTTTATCAGGAACTTTTTTCATACTTTGCTTAAATAGTAATTGTCATTCTACAGAATGCGTAGGTATTATAAACAATGCCAAGGGAGAGTATGTAATAATTCTCCTATTTCATACATTGTCTAAAATTGCCGGGCATTATATGCAATGCCTAGGTATTCTATAGAATTCCGGTTTTTCATACATTGCCGGTAACATATATATATATATGTGTGTGTGTGTGTGTAAGCGTGTGATTTTTAAATTATTCTCCTGTTTTTAATTTTTTGAAATTATTTCAATTTACTTTTTATTTTATTATTCTTTTCCTATTATCTTTTTTTTTGTTTTATATTTCCTAATTTTTATTCTTTTTTTTTTGTTTATTCTTTTTATCTATTTTTGGTTCTCTCTCTCTTCTTAATTAAATAATTTTTGTTGTTTTAATAAATAGTTTTTCCCCTCTAGATGACGACATATTTTTAATGAATGTTTGCTAACTCTAAACTTTTTTTTGTACGTTTTCCTTTATGTTTATAATTTAAAGAATTTTTTTTAAATATTGGTTTTTATATTACAATAATTTTTTTTCTATAATTTTTGATTTAGTTTTAGATAAGTTAATTTAAGTAAAAATTTTTTTTTTTGTAATCTTTAAAAAAATCAATCATAATTTTTACTTTGCAGATTAATTCTGTCATGGTTGTAGAAGAAAGATGGCGTGAAGGTGAGAAGTTTTGAAAGGATTCCTCTATTAGGAACTGTTTTATTTTGGTATTTTTGTTTTGTTTTATCATTTTTACGTATTATGTACAATATATTTTGAAATATGTAAAATTTTCATTCTGATTGTGTTTTTTACGTTATTAATTTATATCACAATTTATAACTGTGATGACGTATCTTTGGTAAGTATTTTAAATTTCATTATGATTCAATTTACTAACCTTAGAGTGTCATAATTAATGGTGTAATTAATATAACTCTCTTTAGTTAAAATTCTTAATTGGTGTAAAAAATGTAGATGGTTATTTTTAGTAATTTTGTATTTTTTAATCTAATTGAATGTGTTTCCTACGTTAACATTCTTTTTTTTTACTGTGTTGAATTTCTGAATTTGCCTTATTACCATCATTTTTATTATATAATTCACTGAATTTTGATGGTTAGATCTGTAATACCAATATAAAAGCACATCATTCCGTTCCAAAGTATGGAACAGTGTTAATTACATTATCACCATTTTTCTAAATTTTTGTTTTCCTGTTAATTTGCTTTGTTTCAAATTTGTTTAATGTATAAATAGTTTGTTATGATTACTTAGGGTTTTGAATTTTATATTCTGGATTGTTTGATTATTTTAGAAAACTTTTGTTTGATTTTCATAAGTATTTTTCATTTGATAATATTTTTAATTTGACTTTCTGTTCTTTCTTTGACTATTTGGTTTTTCGCATTGTTATTTTTGTTTTAAGTAATTTTAAAAAGTTTTGAATTTGTAATATATACTCTTTTCTAATCTTACATTACCATGTAACACATCGATCAATAACTCCCGAGTCTAACATTGAAAACAACATTTTTTTTGCAAATTTTTTTTTTATTCATCAACATAACACCTTTTGTTAATCACCTCTTAGGGTGATACAATCGTTCCAACGCTTTTCCAAATTTTTTTTTTTTCGCAAGAAACCTTTTTTGTTGCGAGTAAATAGCGATAAACAGCTTTCTGAATCATCGACTCGTTGCTGTTTTTGTTCCATCGAAAGCAATCGCGGCACCCACTAGGAAAAAACCTTTTTCACTTCACTTCAAAAAACCTTTTTCCTGGTCCGATCGACTTAAAATTTTGACTCGTTTCAAGCAAAGGTTAGTACTCTAGAAAGACCTGGTTACTGGTTTACTACGAGCGCCATCTCTGGGTTAGTTTCGGGAGTTATTGATCGATGTGTTAATGTATCTGCCCCTACATTCTGCTGAACTGAAGACTAAGAGAATTTTTAAGCAACCCTTTCATCATGCGACTTCTCTTGCTGATGATGATAAGTACTGGAGTGTGCTCTGGGGATTTCGTTGTGTCCCAGATTCCTCCCATTCTGCTACAATGGCTATGTTTAGACTTTTGACCGGACACGATTGTCTCAGTGCCTACTTGTTTCGTTTTAACATTATTAACTTACCTATATGTGTTTTGTGTGATTTCGGACAAGCCATGACTACTTCACGTGTGGATGAATATTCTTCATTTAAATTGTATTGTAAAAAAATATTGGAGAGCTCGTGGCTAAATCACATAATGTTCAATGGCCTGGTATTTGTTTAATAATAATAATATACACTTTTTATGATATTGTTTGCTTATAAATATTACATATACGTAAGATAAAAGAAGTGCGAAAAAGATCCAATTTGATTGTAATTAAATTTCTTGCGTTAATCTTTTAATCAAACTGAACATTCAAAATAACTATATTTGGCAAATAAAAAGGTAAAAGTTAGACACATATGGTCACATTTAAGCATCCGACATCCATTCCCTTTCATATTACAACGGTGAATAGGATAAAAAAAAACATCTATTCTAAAGGTTGTAACCTCCTTTTGAATTTCCTTTCGTCTGCTCACTTTGACCGTAGCAATGCTTCTCACATAATGTGAGAATGTGTAACTACGTGAAGGAAAATACGTAACTGAATGAAAGAACTTCAGAATTGTAAGAACTAATAAAGGACTTATTAAAGAAACGTTTTGTTGATACGTTAATAAATAAGTTAATTGTGCAATTTTAATACGCAAAAATTGTATTGTTACGTAAGAAATGTTTTCTAAAGTTGATTTCGATCTTGAAATCTAATGCTCTACTCTCTCCTATTGTCTAGTATAACCATGCTTGATTTTTTTCGTGATATATTGCTGCAAGAAATGGAATTCATAATCTATAATTTTTTATTAAAATATCAAATGTCGACTATTTTAATAAGAATATTTAAGCATACTCTTTTGAAGAAAATATAAATTGAAATTGAGGATCAGTCGAATGCGAATCATAGAGATGCATAAAATAACAAAAAGGGACACTCGAACATATTTGATACGAGATATACATTTTTGAAAGAAAAAAAAGTATTTCCATTTTATTAAAGCACACAAAACAGGCATTTTTAATGAGATAAAAGGAAAAGATTTAAAAAATAGAAATAAATATTAGAAAACACACAAAGGAACATTAAAAAAATAAAAGACTAGTAATTGATTGCCTAAAGAGAAATGACTTAACTTAGGGGATGAAATAAAGAAGCTGTTTTCTAGAATTAAATTTTTTTTTCCAGTTTAAAAAGAAAAGTTATGTTTGTTTGCACGATTTTAATAAATAAGAATACATTGTTTCATAGTTCATGTCCAAATACTTTTCCACTTTTTATAAGCCCCGTTAAGTATACAACTTTTCTTAATACTAAAATACCTATGGTTAAAAATCCTTTTACTTCGGAAAATAAATGTTCATAGAAAAGATTTGAAGTAAGCTTAGCTAGTGGTAATTGGGAAAGATGCCTCTATTAAAAATAAATTTTAATCGTTCAGAGATCTCATTTTTTTTTGGAACATTGAGTAATTAATTTACTTGAGATTTATTTTATTTAAGTTTCAGAGTTATAGGAAACGTCAGCCTCGATTCCAGTTAATCAAACTCTAATCAATTTAACAGATTTGGGACGTAAATAAAACATATAAATTAAAAATTGTCAAATAATAATGTGAAGTTGGATGTGATATTTTCGAGATCAGAAGAAGTGCAATTAATCTGTATTAGTACCTATACAATAGCAATATACAATGCATCTGACAACAGCCTTAATTTTTAGTTTAGTTTTTATTAACTAGCAGTTTTATTAGTATTTATTAGTTAGTATTTATTTAAGCACTAGAAGAAACACGAGGGCTATCGGACTTTGTAATTTTTAACCATGGTCAAGTGACGAAGACGACACCTGAGCTGGCACCAACTCCTCTCCTGACTTCCACACCACG
Organism: Nephila pilipes; assembly: GCA_019974015.1. NCBI lineage: Eukaryota > Metazoa > Arthropoda > Arachnida > Araneae > Nephilidae > Nephila > Nephila pilipes. The sequence goes on from BMAW01033163.1 coordinate 16,479, forward strand.
CCAACGGGAGGACTTTGGGCCCCGACAGATTTAACATGCTTCGGCTTCGGGTCTTAAGTGGCCAAGGATCGAACCCGCGACTGAACGAAAACCGCCGGCCACGAATCCGAAGCCATGACCACTAGGCTACCGTGGCCACTACATATTAATACAGAATAGGGGTTTGGTTGATCTTAGAATGTATTTAGGATCAGTAATATGCTGTTCTCTCATGAACTATTGAACAAATTCATATTATTATATTGAATGTTCCGATTCTTTTTACACTTTCAGCTTCATCCGGCTAAAAATAGAAAATGAGCTTGTAAATTATAATTTTAAATTTCAATTCTTCAATAATGTGTGAAATATTTTTATTGCCATATTTTTCTTGAAAAATATTTATTCTGTTTTATTCTGGTGGAAATAAGTTTTGACTTGGTGCAACATTTATTGCCATCTCTTTGTTGCACATTCAAGGGACAAAATTACCTCATAAATGAATTATTGTTTAACAACGAGACTTTTGAACATCTCTTTTGATATCCAGGTCTGTCGATCGGTACCGTGAGTTTAAAATTTTTCAATTTGAACGTATCCATCGATTTGAACATGCACGTGACATTGTTTTGGATTCGAGGTTTGAAATTTGTTTATTTTGAATTTTTATAATTTTTTTCTTTTGTGAGTACCGTGACTATAATTTCTTAATCTATAATACAAGCACGATAAAAAAAAAATGAATCAGAAAGAGTTGGAACGTAGGACACTGCAAATACATTATCGCCCAAATGTGGACATTTCCATAACGTTAATCTGATACAGGCGGCTTCAAATGATGCGAAGTATTTCTTGAGAATCACTACGATGGCTGACAGAGTCGAGAGCCTTCTGGATTAAATTGAGATGGTGACTTTCTTCCAAACTACAATATCGGAGGGAAACTTACAAACGCACTTACGTTTCATACACATGAATGAGAGGTATAGAAGATATGAATATCAATAAATAAGAAAAATATTTTATTCCTTTCTGTGTGAAACATTATATAGTATGAAAACTTTAATTGCTTGCATGAATCTTAGTGCTGATTGATCTATCGAATAATAATACATATATACTTGATAAGTGAAAATTTCAAGTTTTATAATTTTTAATCGGTATATGTTAGTCGAAAATTTCACAAAATCTACATCAATTTATTTTCATTCTGAAAACTGAAAGGAATACATACGAGGTTTGGCTATTAAATCGCGAAACTGAGGTTGTAAGACATTCTACTTTGATATCATACATATTCACTTAATATCACCTTGCAACATACACCCCTCCTCTATCCCTACAACGCTCCTTGCGGATCTTCCATTGTTCGAAACAGTAATGGAAGTCTTCTGTCAGCTCGTCCAGGGTGCTGGCCGCTTTCTCTTTCACAGCTTCAACGGATTCACGTCTTGTTCCTTTTAATGCAGATTTCACCTTAGAAAAAAAATAGAAATCGCATGGCGCAAGAGCCGGGAAAAAGGCGGATGGTCTTTCACTGGGTTGATATACTTGGCCAGATATCTCTTGACAGACAACGTGAAATGAGCCGGAGCATTGTCTCGTTGGAAAAATTAGCCGTACGTATTCTTTGTTGATTCCTACTCTCTCAGCAACCGCACGAATATGGTTCGAAGGTCAGATCGAACCAGACTACCGATTTTTTCGATATTGTCATCCGTCTTTGACCGGAAGGGTGACCAGGGCGAAAAATCCTTTTCAACGTCTCTTCGGCCAGCTTGAATACGCTTAAATCACTCAATAATATGTGTACGCATTAAACAATCATTGCCATACACTTTTTCAAGTTTCAATAGCAGTTTTTCCGATTTTCATGTGAAATTTCACAATAATTCGTGACTCCTTTATCATTTTTTTGACAAAACAAAATTAATTCCAATGCGAACAATTGCTACGGCCTTGCAGATTTGCTTACAGAACTGAAAGGCGCTGCATTCGAAAGAGAAGGCTTCACGCTAAACAGCTGTCGGTCGCTGGTATTCTGTGATTACGTACTCCTTCTCTAGCAACCTCAATCTCGTTATTTGATGGCCATTAATGGTTTTTACATGTAAAATTAACCACACATTAATTATGTGCATCTAATTTTAGTAAAATAAATATAAATATCCTTAACTACACGCTTCTTGTAGAAAATGTATATCTAAATGTGTAACATGATTTCAGAGCAATCATAAAATTTCTCCCCTCCGTTTATTTCATTCTATCTAATTTTTTTCTTTGATAAAAAGTGTGAAGTGTATATTTAGCGAAAGAAATATCTTTTTAAAAAAATCGATCATAGCTTAGTCCAAACGTTAAAACATTTTTGAGAAAATCTGTTGATTTTCAAAATGTACTAACTTCTCAAAGCTTTTGATATCCTGTTCTTATTCAATATCGAAAACTTTGTAAACATGTTGATTTGTAATGTATACATATTTGAACCAGATAATGTTTTCTGCAAGCGATATTCTTCTCTTTGTAAACATCCTAATATCTCGTGAAAGACATTTCAAAACATTTTTTTTGTTATGATATTTGGCAGCTTCTCTGATGATTCCCAATTATATAAATATATAAATAACAAAAATAAAAGTTTTCTCGTACAATTGTTTTTTCTTTTTGTACATTTTCAACATTCAAGATATTATTCTATAAGGTACGAAAGCAGTTCAATAAATTCCTGAATTTTCCGGTCGATGAGATCTTCCTCGCCTCCTTTGGAGCAGATTCATCAGATTGTTTTGATTTTTGTTTGGTTTCCGTTGTATAACGAAGAAATTCCTTTTTCATCCAAAATGACGACTCGGCTCAAAATGACGTCGATAACTCTATAGCTAAATTATGAATCAATTTCAAATTTATCTCGGCTTCGTTTAGAAGATGCAGAACCCAACGGTAACAACAATTTACCCTATTACACCAACGGTAACAACAATTTGCCATCTGTTTTCAAATTCAAGTACTTTTTGAACTTACCTTTATAATGAAGATGCCATATTTTTACTTTGAGTTGTCACTCTTAGCTTTTAATACTTTAATAAAATTTTGTAGTACAACTTTGTGTTAAATACGTGATCTTACTTCTCTGAAATCAATGAAAATCTGCTTTAAATTAGTACGACTGAACTTATTAAAATAAAAATATCAAACACTTTCGTCATGTGTGCTAAATTCGTGGAGAAACATTGAAAGTAGTATAAACGCGTGCTTTATTGCACGCGTATATACTACTTTGTAACTATACGCGTTTATACTAACTACCCTTCAAAAAACAATTTGTGATTTTAAATATGGTGATGTTTGAATTGAAAATTCCTTTCATTGGATGAAACGTGAATTTCTAGATTAGACTAGCATTATAGATGAATAGTGAATAAGTTTGGTTAATAGCATGGATTAGGAACGAAGAACTTAATACTGAAGTCAGTGGGAGGGGGAGTGAGTGGAAGCTAAAGACGTTGGAATAATACCCGCTTGGACAAGTGTGAGAAGTTATCGGATCACATTCACTGAATGGTACTGTATAGAGTCTAACCCTCATTTCTACGTCGACTAAGGACTCGAACTTGAGTGCTCTGATTTATATAAGTGCAAAATTCTAATTTAGATTAGGATCCATGAGCATTGGGAGTTATCCACATATAAAGTAGACTAGGTATTGACCTTTGAATAAGCAAGGATCCAAAAAAACCCAATTTTGTAACATTCATTGTTTGACAGGTGTAATTTCTGACTGTGTTGGCTGTGGTCTGTTTAACTGCCAAATAGTAGTAGAAGGAGATGGAAGACCATGGCATTATAATAATCGCAAGGAAAGGAAAAATGTTTTTATTCGATTTTGCATGCTCATAGTTGTCGAATGTAAGTATTGAGTTAGAGTGAAACAAAACTCTTTTATCATTTCACCCTCATTTGGTAGAAGATGCGAAAATGCATCTAAAAGTACAGAAATCTTCAGCGATGAAATTCTCAGCTGACAGAATAAGGGTGTCTCATCATTAGAGATCTTCGGTTATAAAATTTAATCTCCATTTACGTGTAAAATACGCCGTTGAAATTCTTATTTTTTCGAAACAGAATAGTTGCGAAACACTTTGCTGGTATTTATCATCCTTGTAATTTGTTTCCTCGGAATTAACTCTTTATAGTGAGTTGTATTTGTTTCAGGCAGTGTGCCAAAAAACTTTGTAAATTTTTCCTGTGTGTGTATGTGTGTATCCAGCCATCTTACATACACATTCTGACAACGAAATGCTCTTACAGTTTGAAAAAATATCTCTCACAATCAAATGAAATGAGTGTTCCATTTAAAAATGGTTGCAGTAGCCTAGTGGTCATGATAGCGGACTCGTGACCGGCGGTTTTCGTCGAGTCATACGCACCACTGAAGACACGCCGTGTAGCTGGGGATGATGCTCGTTAAATCTGTCGTGGCTCATAGTCATCCCGTTGGAGTGCTGTGGAAATTAAGAGAGTGAGGTTCCAGCTCCGGTGTCGTCCTCGTCACTTGACCGAGGTTCAAAATTACGAGGTCCATTGCCAATAGACGTTAATGAAACGAAGCAACCCTTGAAAATCAAATAAAACTGAAAATGAAAATATCTTACAAGACATACTTCTGCTTCTTTGTAGTGCTGAAAAAAAGATTATAAATGACCTAAAATAACATTTCAAAAATTTAGGGAAGAAGAAAATGGGTAAATCACACACGCAATTAATACAAGTAACTAAATATAGAGTGAGGCGATTGTTAAATTAGAGATAAAAATTTTCAATTTTTTTTGTGATTCTTCATTTCGCTCTATTAAGTTACCTCGCTTCTCTGAATAGCATTAAATAAGTTCGTCGAAGGGGTATTTATCCATCGACTGAAAATAAATCGCATTTTTTTTTTATGATAATCCATTCCTCTACGTAAAAACAAAAGGATTATTTACCACTCTTTTTATCTAGTAGAATGATTAGAATAACTCTTCAAAATATTTACCCTCTTAGCGGAAATAAGAAAGAAGGGAGGGGAAAAAAAGAATAACGTTGCTTACGCTCTTCAGCGTTATAATTCGTATTCAAACGTTTTTTGAAAGCTTCTTTCAGCGAATCTATCTCACAATTTTTCCTTAACCTTACCATCCTGTTTTAAATAATCATCGGTTCTCTTTCCTCTCCTTCGAATCTCGTCCAAATCCAATTGTGATTGGGGGGGGGGAATTAAGGAAAAGGGAATTATTTCTTTCTCATCGAGTAAGTTACAGATCTTCATCTACCGGAGAAGAAAAAATAATCGCTTTTCATACAAAAAGAGAAAAAAAAGAAAAAAAAAAAAAAAGGAAATAATGTTTTCGGGTAGCATTTATTTCGTTACTCATAGCTTGTCGGATTAAATTTTCTTTCTTGTTTTACCTCTTAAGAACCAAGGCACCCAATTAGTCATACTTAGGAAATACATGTAAAATTAAAAAAAATAATGTTTAATAGCTTTACAATTTAAAATACCTATTAAAGGAAAGACTGTTGACATATTTCTAGGCGCCTGTAAACCATAAAGCGTAAGTACCATAGTTTCAAAATAGTAGAAAAACAAAGCGCGGGAGTTCGCTGATCAAATGACAGATTTCCTTATTTTTCTTTATTAAAAGAATTAATTTATGGATGCCATTTTAGATTCATAGAAAACTTTTATCTTTCAATACTTTATTTTTTAAAGCTTATAAATCTTTTCACTAAACTATTTATTCCTTACTTTTCTTAATAATATCTTTTTAACTAACAATACTTGCTTGTTATTTAGTTTTCTTATTTTAGCTATCACCTTAGCTCTCTTCTACATCTTACACTTATCTTTAAACTTCATTCGATACCACCGTACAATTTTGTTCGGTAACAACAGTTACTTTATTCTTTCGAAATCTTTCGCGTTACCTTGGACAGGTTACATTTAGCACTTCAATCACCCTACGATCCACGAACTTTCGAGTGTTAACTCGCTGGCTTACGGGGACTGGTTCTGATCTGAGGAGGTTGTACTTACACTAGACTGTTTACAAAAACGCCCTCTACAGGCGGGCTTTAAGCAGGGGAGGTAACAGATTTAATATATGTAAACATTTCCTTAAGATTCTAAAAAAAAAAATTATGGAAATTTTTATGTATATTTTGTTGAAACACTCATGCTTGAAATTACAGTTATTCCATTGGGTACCTCAGGACTGATAGTTGCCATACATTTCCAGCTCTGAAATAAGTGTAATATGAGAAAAAAAACACATAAGTTTCGATTTAGGAAATGTGAGTAAATGCCAAAATTTATGCATTTTAATGCGTACTCATTTGCGAGGCAAGCAGTTAGCGATAAGCTTACTTCAATGAACACGCGACAAGCGTCTGCTCGGCAGTCGGTGGTTATTCCATTTGTCGGAATATCAAAGATTCATATTAGCAGCTTAGACAGGGACAGTGCTGTTTAAACGAGAGGTTCTCTGCTGCCAAATTTATACAAATCGCAATGCCTAAAATTAGACACTTTTTTGAGTTTTCCACATGGGAACTACTTTTATGAGTCTCATCCTAAATAACATCATTTTTTCCCATTGCATGTAAAATTCAAACTGCGGGCCAACTTCGTGGGTATTCATTTGAGTAATAACCTCTAATGAAATATTTTTAAAACTATTCTCCTCTCTCTTAGCAATGAAAAGAATAGCTATTAAAATTACTATCGAAATACTTTATGCTTTTTACTTGGGTCTTAAGAGGACTTTGAAGAAGAAAAATGCAAAATTTAAACGAGGCTTTTCGGAACTTTCTCTTATCGTTGAATCATGTATCAATTTCAACTATCTATCGAAAGATTCATTAATTTATAAGGAAACGAAATTAAAATGGAAATTCGGAATAAATTTCTATTCCTTTCCATAATTCTTTGAGTACTTTAATCTGAATAAGCAGCACGTTTACTGTTTGCAGCAAATGTTTAGCGTTTCTTCATTCGCATGTAAATAATATATACTCGTATCTATTCCAACTTTCATAACTGCGTTTCAAAATTCAAGATACAGATTAAATAGGTGAATGGGTTTGTTTGTTGAGCACTTTGATCCGTTTCCGTAGGCTGATCATATTCTGGTCATAGCGCTTGAAATTTTTCAACCGTGGTCACATGACGCCTGAAATATTGCTCCACCCCGTGTGGTCTTCGGTTATTCAATGCCACGTATCGACGTTTTTGAAGAAGGAATCCTTTTGCAACAAACGTCGTGATTGCGCTGGTGGAGAAGCGGATTTGCTGAAAAGAAATTAAATCAAATCCTACTCCATGAGAAACTTAGGAGAAATGGAATGGACGTTTCCTTTCGTTTAGACTGTTATTTTTCTTAATTTCAATTTCTTTCAAATATTTTTTCAGTTAAAATGCTTCCGTTGATTTCTCTTAAGTATTCTGATACAGTCAGCTGCTGATACTGAGGTGCGTTCCACCAGGCTGCTCAGATACGACGAGGTAGAAATGACAAACACCTTTAGATTGTCAGCAGGCGTCTATAACTACTTATCCAAAACGCTTTCAGTTATAAACAATAGGATGATGCGTAGATATCTCCTCGTGGAAAGATCCGTCCAGAGGAATTATTTGGAGATATTAAACATGGGTTCATTCTGTTTGGATACTTGAGAGAAATAAAATTAAAAGTTATGTTCTTCAGAATCCTTTGAGATGTTTCTTTCTTATATCATTCATGGAATTTCCCGATAAAAATTTAGCATTGTTGGAAAACTTAAAATAACAAAGCATATTCCCATTTTAGCATCGGATTATTTAAAAATACTCATACACATTATACAGAGTTTTTACTAAAGAATATCCCATCTTTGATCAACTGCTATAACAACACTAAAGAAGTTACAACCTTTTAAGACAAATGAAATAAAACTTAAAAAGTTTTACGCAAAGTTTTGAAAAGAACAGATTTAGGCATCCAAAGGGAGCATTTTTTATAATTATCACTGAATTACTCTATTAAATATAAGAATTAAAGTAAACGATGAAATATCGAGAAATAATCGATAGAAAACTTTTCCGGTATTAAACTTAAATAAAACGATAAATTATTACCGTAAATCTCGACTATAATACTCACACTTGTATAATACGCATGCTTGATTTGGCACTAAATTTTCAGAAAAAAATTAAAATTTGAATCTAATATGCACCCGTAACTTTTTAATAATTTATTTAAAAATTGCACAAGTATTTATTAACATAATTGAAATTTTTAATAAGAAGAAACGAAAGCGTCAAGTTTGATAGAAAAAAAAACTTAAATTTTAACACAAAACAAACAATACTGTCAAATTATCGGTCTTAATCACTTTAACCAGAATACAGCTAATCTATTGTTGTTGCGTCCAAGTCATAATAAATTGGTGCCGTCGCAATATATGACATGTACTGTAAGTTCCCGTATGCGTAAAAGAACACTTGCGTAGCACGCGTGTTATAACAATCTCTTACAGTTGCTGTACCATTGTTGTTCGATATTTAAAAACTGTTATTAATTGTTACGCAGGTATAATACGCACCCTCATTTTTACTCATGAATATGTGGAAAAAAAGTGCATATTATAATCAAGATTTTACGGCAAATTCAATATGTTTAAGCTACATGTAAATAAAATTACAGTAAACGATAAATATTATTAAATTGAATATATTTAAGCTAAATATGTAATTAAAACTAAAGCAAACGATAAATTATTAAAATGAATATATCTAAGCTAAATGTAATTAAAATGGAAGCAAACGATAAAAAATTGAAAAGTGATCTGGTACACAAAAAGTGATCCCCCTAAAACAATTGCCCCATAGGTGGCTAAAAAATTGCTGCCTCACAGCTGTCTTAAAACTCTGAGCAATATTATTCATTTACAGTCATATCTTTTTTGAAAAGTGGTCAGGTACTACATTTTTGGTGGGTTAACGAAAACAATAGCAACCTGTGGGTGACTAATTAAAAATAATTAAATTTAAAAATTGTAACAGTTCAACGAGTTTGACTACCACCAGAAATACCAACGACAATGACTAATTACGGCTACAATGGATGGGTGAGTCTTCTCCCCCCCGAAGCGAATCTATCTGGGAACATCGTCGAACCGAAAGCTAACTGCGACCATTCAAACTGTAACATCGAACGTGTCAAAAAACAGCGTGGGAAAAGTTTCGTTATCGACTGGATATCATTCGCGTTTTCGATGGGGATCTCATTAAGGATTTATAATTTTCTAAGCTTAAAGTGTTTTTTTTTTATTTGTCTCATTTGAAAAGTTTAAGACTTTTCCAGTTTTCAAACAGTTGCTCTTCAAATTTGGGATTTTCTATTGTAAACATCATGTATTTTTTAACAAAATATGCAAGAACGAAATATAGGTTTAATTCTGAAAAGCTGAAATAACGTTCAAATTTATTAAGGCGCATGTAATGGAATGAAATTTTAAGTGTAATGTTCATTGCTTATTTCTCTATGCATTACAAAGGCTTTCATCTGAATTCTAATTTGTACATACAATTAAATTATATATATGTTAAAGTCAAAGAGGAAGAGTCAACGATAGCACAGTTTTGCCAAAGAAGTCCATGAACCAAAAAAGTTTAAGACAAGCAATTACTGTCAGGTTGGGCTCGGTTTTTTCTGTTCCTCGAGAGCATTCTGTATGGTTATTTCTGCCTTATTATTAAAATTTAAAGACTACTAAATTATTAATTCAATGTCATTGTAAAATATCATAACCTGATTAATAATCAAATTAAATGTCCTAATATCTCTCATCTTCTGAGAACAGAAAAACAACTTACTAAATTATTATTTCTAAAGTAATCTAGTTTTTAAACCGTCAGAAGTGTTTTCTTTAATTTTTATTATTATTATTATTAAAAGCCTCCTTTAGAAATAATTATTAAACTTAAAGTATTTGTAAGGTGAAGGATTATTTTTCCTTTAAGTATTAAAAACATAAGATAATTTACTACAATAAACTTAATAATTTTTAACGATGGAATTACAGCTTATTACAATTAAAAACAAGATAGTAAAATATTAAATGCATGAAAATGCAGTTTTAATGGAAATTAATCTTTTATCTGGTGTTTTAATTGAGTCTTAGAAAAATAGTTTATAAACAAACATTATTAAAGAAAATGTATATTTCAACAAATTTTAACTAATTACTTCGCTGGTAAATACTTTTTTTTGTTTCATCAAATATTTACAACTCGAAAGAATCAATTAAAATGGATTACAAACTTCTACGATTTCGCTTAAAATTATAAACTGGCATTGTTTTCTTGTAAATGTCTTAATTTACATAGTTATTTTTTTCATCTTTACATTTTTGCATTGCTTAAAGTGTTCAAAGCCTTATTCTTGATTGTCCGAATTTTAAGAAATAAAACTATGGAAAAATTTTAGAATTATTTTCTTGGTATACGTCTAATATAAGTGTTGATTCATTTCTTGATTAATGAATTAAGTTTGAGTACTTTTTACTTCATTTTCCTGCAGTATTTATTTTACCATCTATTCTTTAAAAATTTATCTAAAAAATAATTGATTTTTAAAATTTCAATTTCATTTCTATTTTAAACTTGGGTGTATACAAACTTTTGAAGTTTCTAACTAAAATTTCCAATTATTTCAAGTAAATCTAATGTTCATCAAATGCTGTTTGAAATAAATATTATAAACTATTGGATTCAGATGTCCTAAATTAGGCTTTAAAACGATCGAAACAGGAAAACAAAAATATTATTAATTTAAATTTCGGACGTATTCACAAACGAATTTATAAGGAATTTACAGCAAAGAGGAAAACAATTAAAATAATGAAAATAATTTAAATGGTAAATGCATGTTAAGAATGAATTATTTTTCGTATTTTTTACCTTTTATTCTTTCGTTCATTTTAGTTTCTAGATGTTAAAAATCGCTCAAACTCGTTATTTTTAAAATATTATTTATCTGGCTTAAGACAATCTTACGAAAGTTAAGCAAATAAAATAAATAAAACGACGCAAATAATGTAATATACCTAGTATTTAGCACGCGTGATTGTGAATATATATTTTACTAAAGCATAAATGTATAATTATTGTTGTACAAAAATAGACTGGTTTATCCCCTTTTATAGGGAATAGTAATCCGAGGTATCAAAACTTACACTACTGGTGTTTTTCTTTCGATTATATTTATTTACATTCGACGTGTCGATTAGACGTTTACAAAAGTACTCACAAAGTTTTGTATATGTATGGAGGGCCTACAGATACTCCATACATTCATATGTTTGGTCAGAACAAACATTCCAGAACCTGCAAAAGCCCCACCTAGCGCAGTCAATTCACATCAGATACAAGAATATTTTTCCCATGAGTCCACGCGCTCTCAAACAATTAACATACATTCATTTCCGGCACTTTCAAATATGGTGACCGTGGTAGCCTAGTGGATATGGCAGAGGACTAGCGGCTGGTGGTTTTCGACGAGTCATAGATTTGAATCTGATGCCACTAAAGACCCACCGTGTAGCCGGGGTTGATGCACGTTAAGCTGTCGGGGTTCATAGGCCTATCATTGGTGGGGAAGTTAGGAGAGAGGGTGCTAGCTCAGGTGTAGTCCTCGTCACTTGACAGAGGTTCAAAATTACGAGGTCCGTCGCCAAAAGCCAGTGCTGCTCCAAATGGACGTGTTAATTAAACCAAACAATCACTCAAATAAATAATTTCCGACATCTTTCACATTACTTTTAATTGAAATTAATTTTTATCACGGAATTCATCTGAATAAAGAGAAAAAGACATTTATTCTAAATCCTATCTCTTTTGCTGATTATTTATGCTAAGATATCTCACAAATCTCTTTTTGAACGGATATTGAAATTGTATTCATCGAAGTAAAAAGTATTCGTAGAAAAGTAGCAAAAATGTCACTCGATAAAATTTTTAAATAATTTCTGGCACTATAATTTAAAAGTTTAGAAAGAAATCCTATAAAGTATCAGGAACGATTAAAATTGTTCTATTCAATGAATCATTTAGATATTTTAAGAATTTCATCCTTGAATTATATTTTTTATGTTTGCAAGTCATTGACAAAATATCCTTCTTAAAAATATGTCTTTTAAACTCATTAAGTACTTCTAAACAACTTTCTGTCAATTTCACCGGAGAACGTTTCTTTATATAAACTTATCATTACTCTTTTTAAAAAAATAGTCACTCTATATTACTTTCAAAATGCATATCTCATTCAATGAAATTTCATTGCTTAAATTTCTTATTTAAAACCAAACTTGTGAAAATCTAGAATTATTATGATTGATTGGATTTGAAGTAACTAGTTTTAAATTACTTTTATAAATCAGAGCTATCTCTCTCGATTATTCTAAATTAGTGTTTCGTTATGCAATGATATATGACTACGAAAATTTAATTTGTCTGTTTAGAAATGCTGATTAAAAGTGACGGTAACACACAATGAAAGCGACATATTCATGTACAGAAAAATAAAGTAACATAACTATGAGTAAGTTTCTGAATTGTTTGTGGATTTTAAAAATAATATTTGAACACAATTAGATAAAGCAGTACATTTCCAATCCCATTGCCTCGTTCGCATTTTAAGCAGCTGGATTCAATTAAACCGATTGTCACAACAAGATTTGCCTGGAAAACTAATTAAATGTTTTTAGACTGATGTTGAAAATGAATTACTTTATGGACTCTTGAGATCTTAGAAATTCCCCATTCGTGCTGAAATAAATACTTACGTATTTTCCTGAAAAATGTTGTAACACTTACTTTAAGACATGGTTATAAAGTTTGCAATGTTTTAACTTTATACATTTTTATTTAGTATTTTTTTTATGAGTAAACCACTGAGGAGAGAACATAATTTATCGATACATTATTTCCTTTTTCACTTATATTTCCCAAAGGAAATATTTTTAACATTTTATATACTTATAAATTATAAATAAATAAATAAAAAAAATTACTAGAAGAAATGTTAAGGGGACTTAGTACCTTTCGAAATCAAAAGTAGAACATTTTGACAAACTTTTTTCTATGCTTCATAAATCAACAATCTTTGCTCATTTCAATATGAAACTTTGCCAGTTTGTGTAATAAAGTGTTTATTTTAAAATATTGGGTCAAGTTTTGCTATTAAATTAATATATTTTCTTATACATTGTGAAATATGCGTACAAAAATTTAAAAAATAAATTAGTTTATCTTACGTTACCCACAAGAGAAAATTTAAAAGATGTACAGTAGAACCATAATTCTTATACCAAATTAATGCTAAATAATGACCTTATTCTGTAAACCTCAAATTTTAAATTTATCTTACGTTAAAAAAATGAAAAATTAAAAAATTATCAAGTTTGTATTTAGTAACTTTTTTTTCATGTATCATGTTTAAAATAAAATCTAATCATCCTATTAACAAAATTGAGGTTCACAGAATACAAATTTACAAGTACAACACTCATGTAAGATTTCAAAGCTCTGCCTTCAAAACATTTTTTTTAATCCTGTGGGAAAGTGTGAAAATAACAAACTGAGAAAAAGAGATTTGTTTACATTGCATTACATAGAACAAGCCACTTTAGACATTTACATTATTTGTTGCACAGGGCGTAATAATAATCGGATGTTGACGCGGTTTGCTTTAAAATGTTCCTAACATTCAACATTATTTTTGGAAAACAAATTTGAAAAATCGAATTTTTGAAGGTGCAAAGGTACTAAGTCCCCTTAAGATGTCCATAATCGCATCAATAATAGGGAGAAATTCTTTAATATAAAGTTTCCTTGAATAACATTTACTTATTATGTCATATATTCGAATTCAGTAAAACAGAAATTACGAGAAAAGAACACACACACACACACACACACACACACACACACACACACACACACATATATATATATATATACAAAAATTGTCCGGTGTGTGTAGGTGAACAATCCGACAACCAGAATACTAGAAAAATAGTAATTTATTCTTTACATTATAGTAAAACAGGAAGCACAGACGACAACAAGATCGTACTTGCACAAATTTGCAGCACTAAATAAACAGGAATCCACATTTTAAACAAAATCACGCAATTTGCAAAGCAAGCAAGATAATCGCTTTCACTCCGAAAAACTAACTCACTGACGATCAGCGGCTCTGTCTATTTATACCTTGAAGACCGGATGTGATGCCACATAGAAAGTTCTCTAATGTTTCGGTCCTATTC
>BMAW01033163.1:39832-91373 GCA_019974015.1 Nephila pilipes
TAGAAATATCTTTTCCTTAGATTTGTGTATAATAATTTATTTTTTTTGTCTCTTTCTTTTGAATCTTTTCATTAATTTTATTCATTAGTCTGATTAATTTTTTTTTAAAAAATTAATGATCTTTTATGATCACAGCTTTTATGATCACAGCTAACAGAAACTAAGTATAAGACATTCTTCACTTAGAATATTTTCTCTAAAGGTTTACGAGTATTTCTACATCACGCTGCAGAAGTTGGAATTATACAATAAGAAGAAATTCAAATTTTTCTCGAACCATTGATCTAAATCTTTTATGAAGAATCATTCTCTGAATATTCTATTCTTGGAAAATCCAATATCTTAATATGTTTTGACCTTATTACCGAAGTATAGTTTTAAAAAAAAAACCTAGGAATTAAATAGGATATCTAGGGGTATGTAAGAAAACTATGCTTATGCTAAAGCCAGATAAATTTCCACTTTTACCACACACTTCTCTATATCTTGTTCAAATTTTCAACGTTAATAAAATATTTTTTATTCATCCACCAAGTTCAAATACATTTGTAGATGACAATTGATGTTAATAGAGTTTTTTTCAAATACACCATTTAATTAAATTCTATTCCAGAAAATGGAAGTTTAGCCCAACCACTTGGCGATTTTTTTTATGAATATTGTCCAATAGCGGTGTAGAACAGGGTAGCTACATGTGGAAAATACCCATCAAATGATTTATTAAATGTAACCATAATAAAAAAAATTTTCTTTGTTGACCTGGTGAGGGAATTGACTGCAATTTTTTTATATATTATTTGTTTACTTTAAAAATAACTTACATAAAATGTTCATACTTTGTAAGAAAAAATTATTAAGGAAAGAAAACCCAAAGAAATCGAGTGATTGATTGGTTCTACTACTGCTAAACGAAGCAAAATGAAGGCTTCTTTACAAATGGCTAATTTTAAACCACGGTAAAGGATGAGGACACCTGAGCTAGACCCCTTTCTCTCAAACTCCACAATCTCTTGCCTATGGGAGTGACCTGAGCCTCGACAGATTATCAGCCACGGCTTCACTAGGAGGCACTCAAGGCTCGAACCCACGACTACACCACTGCTACTGAGGGCTCCTTGAAAAGAAAAAGAAGTGAATTATTATTTCACCATTTTAATTCAATGAGAGAAGATCATCATACAACAATTACTTAATCTTTTATCATAAATTTGTGTGTGTGTGTAAAATTCTTATCACAGAGATGCTACATTCCTGAGCGATTTTCATTTTATACAACAGTATAAAAAACAAGCTGCTATTAATAAGCATCAAGGGAAAACATATAAAAGTGAAAAAGTATTTGTTTGAGGAAGATATATATATATATATATATATATATATATATATATATATATATATAGAGCATATATATATATAATATGTACACAGTGTCAGAAGTTGTCAACGTTTTACGGTTGTATTTTCCCATTTTACGTAATTACGCAATACTGAGAGAATATTACACATTACACATGGCCATTTATTGGCCATTGCAATACGCACATTACTTCATACACATGCATCATTATATTACACATTGCCATTGGCTGGCTGACATATACACACGCACATACCATGCACACATGGTTGAACATACACACATTATTATTATTATTATTGTATTATTATTAATATACCATGTAATACACTACGCATGTACCCATTGTATCATATTATTATTATTGAGATACATTGGCCACACACACACACACAACACGCATTGGTTGTATCATGCATGGGTTTTATTCCATGTTACACACACACACACACACACATGTAACGGCTTCACATCACAACATGCACAATAATGGCTACTGGCTGACATTGGCCACACACAACACGCACACATCATGCATGTAACATATATTAACATACACAATATACGCACATGCACACATCATGCACAATCATCACACACACACATTACACACATTATTGTTGTTGAAAGACACATACACACACACACACAACACGCAGTATGGTTAATATGCATAACATGCACACATACACACACAGTATTACACACAACAGTACATTAATACAATTTGTATTAGTTTGTTATTATTAATATTATTGGCTGGTTATTACAGATAAATTGCATGCATTAGCACATGCAGGCTTTTGGCCAACACAAGGCCACAATACGTACAGGTCATATAACATGGCTAATACATACATTATTATATTATTATTGGCTGGCTGGCTAACAATGTACATACTGGCATGGACATGTACAATATAAGAGAGCATGGAGGATACATTGGCTACGCTAGGCTTTTGCCAACATGCACACATACACAACACATTATCACGCATAACATGCACACACAATATTACATTATTACATTATAGTGGTTACACACACACATTATGAAGAGCATGAGACATACATATTATATTATGTTGTATACACACATGTTATTGCCACAATACAAGTCCGTCCACGCTTCATTACCACACCTCAAAGTGCTTAAAACATTATCTTTTCTTGACCATCTAGTTTTGACATCAATCTTAAAATTATCTAGATTTAAAAGACCGAAGTTGCTTAAATGATAACCTTGATAATCAAGCAATACGAATCACGTTGCTTTCTTTTAGATATGAAAAATGGCACTATGAAGTTTTTTTCTAATATTATGTGTCATAGCTAATATCAAAACATAAAAAGCTAATAAATGACAAATATAGATGTGTTTTAATGCAGTCCTAAGGAATGGGGTCAAAATTTCTTTTGCAATTTCAGAATTCTATTTTGAGAAATTAAGGCCCTTGTATATTCAAATATTTAACTTAACAGATGCCATGTTGGTAGACGAACCATACTAAGTTAGTAATGGTCATATTGAGACCAAACCAGAATATCTTTTAGTCAAAAAAATGTTAAGTAATGATAAAGGCCTTGCAGATATGTTTATTTGCTTAACCACTTTGAATTGTAAACGTATATTTAATGGTATATTCCAGTCACATCTGCTATTCATTTGAGAAAACAATGCACACTACCATAGCAAGAATTTTAGTGGATTCCCAAACAGCGGTCTGTTAGGAGATTATTCAACATTTTCCAAACACAGTTGGTGATAAGACTGCCCTCTCGCCGATCACTGCTGTGTCGAATGCGATGGTCAATACCGAAAATGTGAAGTTGTTATTTAGTGGCTCAAAACAGATGTCTCCAAAGTCAATGTAATTCCTCCTCAGTTAAACGCAGAGAATGGTTTAAGAGTCCATTTGATACTGAAATAGTTCATATGTCGATGACAGACAATAATGGTAGACGAAAATTTCATACTTGTTACAAAAGGAACTAATTTTATAAGCATTCAATTACTCTTACGTCAAAGACGTGGGGCTTCAACCAAAGTATTCCAAGTAAAGCAGTATTTTAAAATGTTTTTTTTGTTTTATCCTTCGAGAAACTTCCTCTCAAATGTTCTGAAGACTGAAACAATTGTTATGAAAATTTGTTATAAACATAGTCTTCAAAGTAACTGTTGTACAAGTTTATTGATGAAACAGTTGGGAAAATGATAGCACCTCATTTATCTGTTGGTTTACTGCTGTTACGTTGTAGAATATTGTGATTTTCTTTTTTTCATTGATAAGGTAGTTAACGCTTCTTTCCCCAAAATTTTAATCAATAGGCTTTTTAAAACAGTTCCATTGGATGGTGTCAAGGAGAGAATATGTTTTAATGAGATATTGTTCATATAGAAAAGCTGTATGATCTAGAGAATCATTAATTATCTGCCAATAAAAAAATATTCCGAAAACAAAAATTAACACTTATTTCTGTGAACTATCCATTTGATCTGAAGTTAAGAACTAAAAAAGCAAGTTCCAAGTAAACATTTCGAAATTTTTTTAGTTGGGTATACAGATATATTTAACACTTAATTATAAATGAAATTTATTTTTCATAGATTCTGAAACCAATTTATAAGAATTATTTTAAAAAATTTCAAATCAGAAAATTTACTTCCCTTTGTTTCCGACACACATGCTTTTACAGATTTTATATTTGCATTACTACACAATGTGTTATTCTCACAAAATACAATATTGATCCCAAACTTCTGAGGCTATACAGTTTAAATCTAAAACAAATAAAAGTATTCTAAGGAAATTAACTCCAGATTCAATAAATTTCATTAAGCCAGTATATATTTAAAACTTTTCGTACTTTGTTCTAAAAAAAAATATATATAAAAGTAAGAAATAACCATACCCATTTTATTGTTTTACAGATTTTAGGTATAGAAAATTTTTATTTGTTTAGTAATACAAAACTAAATATTAATAATTTAAAAAAAAGTTTTGAAAATATAGTTCAATCAATTCCCTCAATCTGCTGCCAAAGTCCTCTATGAGAAAAATTTCTACCTGCTTTAAATTCCAAAGAATTTCAAGACTTTGACTTTTGATTGTCTTTGGAGTGTGGCCATTTAGTTAATTGTAATTGTGTGATTTGATTATGACCAAAATGAGCTATTTTACTTATGTTAATGATAAAAAATAATAAATTTGAATCCTATGAAGAACATTTAAAAGAAATAATTTTATTTGCATAAAAAAATGGAAGAATTTAGACCTATTCTATTTTGGTTCAAACACTTGGGTAGTAATGTTATTCATATAAATTTACTAGTTCCAAAAAAATGATCCGTAGTTCCAAAGATAAATGAATTAAATAGATATTTTTATTTTATTGGTATTTATGATAAATGAATATTATTATATTTTTAAAAGTAGTGTTTTTAGTTGGTAAAACTTTCAATTACTATTTTCCAAGTATTTAGAAAGTCGATTGTAACAAAAATTTTTATTGTAATTTTTCTACAATAATTAAACGATAAACATTTCCAACCATTTTCTAATATAGAGATAAAGCCTTTATTTCATCTGACCTAAATACAACTTATTCCAAAACTTATTGCGTATCAGTTCAAAATAACCTAACTCTAACATTGTTTTATAAAAAGTACAAAAGATTCTTTATCACATTTATTTTTTCTGGAAACTTGATGGCTTTTAAAACTGATGGTTGTAAACATTGTCGATTTCAAAATGTCTTGTTCCCAATAAAATAGTTCTATTAAATCTTTATATGAAATGTCAATGGTACACTTCTATAAAAAATGTATAGGTACAGAGAAGCATTTCTTTAAAACTGCAGTAGTTGCACTGTTTACCTGTTCACACAGACTAAAATAAAAGGCTAATTACAGAAGATACCTTATCGTATATCGCCGAAGCGAACTCCAATGATAGCTTGAAAATGGAGCGAATTGCAGCATCTTCGCAACTTTAATGTTCTAGGAGTTCGAACAAACTCCACTTTTAATTAACACCTATATCTGACAGTATAACTTTTCAGGCCAGGATTTCATTAGAGGAACAGTCATCCACCGCGACAACGTTATCATTTGGTGGGAAAATGGCTATATTCCAGTGAAAGAATATCTGCTTGACGGAGAAATCCACATCTCTTCTTTCTCCTTATTAATTATTCATAAAAAAAGAAACGATCGAAAATATTGTTTTGAAATCTGGCGTTAGGTAGCACTGATAATTGTTTCTCGTCTATCACTTACTTCTTCAATCATCAG
Organism: Nephila pilipes; assembly: GCA_019974015.1. NCBI lineage: Eukaryota > Metazoa > Arthropoda > Arachnida > Araneae > Nephilidae > Nephila > Nephila pilipes. The sequence goes on from BMAW01033163.1 coordinate 45,484, forward strand.
ATTAACACTTCAAATTGAGTGCCACTTCATCAGACGGTTTTCTTAGCTGCAGGAAAGTCGCCTCCTACCATCGTATTTCTGAATAAAAGGTCATATTGCATCCACAGGATGGAATCTCGTGGGATTAAGGAACCAGGGACATAATCTTTGTTGGGTACATCCACAGCTCAAATTGATTTCATTATTTACTCAACCGAAAATTGCCCATAGACCATATTTTCTGACTCCTTCCATGAAATCAGTTTAATAATATGTATTGTGAGCCCACGAGTCGTCAGTCTTGATTCATTTCATGTAAAGTCTCTTGTTCAATATCGCATGTAATCAGTTCAAAAATCGGGAGACGCTAATGCATCTCAGAGGTGTCAGTCTAGATCGGGCTTGGACAATTTTTTTGCGAGTGTCGAAATTTCTATAATTCTCAAAAAAGAAATCACCATACGGTGATTTAGAAACATCGCAAAAAAACAGTGTAATGACAATTTTGCTAGTTAAACAGAAATATGAGTTATTCTGCGTATTATCTTTATTTCCTCCGTCAGGAATTTGGTGTTTCCATTTGTAGAATCTTTTCGTAACATCATTAAATAGTTTTGTATACCATGAAGCTTTAATTGACCAGCAATTTTGCAAAGATATTTTTGGAATAAGAGTAACAGGACAAGTGAAGCCGACATGATCAAATATCTTATATGTCAGGGACAAAATTATTTTTTTGGTGATTTCCTCTTGATGTTATGAGCTACCTCAATCACAAGATAAGTTGCCACCTCGAATGTTCTAGAGAAGGCCACAGAAGGAAAATTTTCATTGTTTTATTCATTGTGGGTTTTTTTTATATCTAAATTATGACAATAATTATTACAGCTACACACTCACACATCCCCGTAGATCAAATTCTGCACTAGCTAGGAGCTTCTGATATTTTCGAAGTAAAAATAATCTAGTTATTCCATGAAATTAAAACTCGTCAAATAGTCGTATCGATATTAGGACTTTAAGTTTTATGGTAATTTGTCCTGTTTACAAATGCTTGATCCAAGTGACGAGTAAAGCTTGCTTAAAGAAAAAGACTACGTGTAGCGCCGAAGACTACTCGATAGTGCCGATAGATTATTGCATTCTGTGTATCAGGTGTTGGGAAACGAAGTGAAATAACGCCGTTTGCGGCTGTGCTTTGACATCAGTCAGTGAGCTGGATCTCTCTCACGAATATAAATAGAACTTTTTGTGTACTCGGCGATGGATGAGCATTTAATTGTGCGTGTCTCTGTGCTGTACCGTACCTTTGTGAATAAAATAAATGTTTGCTGAGATCTCTTTGGATATGTTTGTATTCGGGTGTCTAGCGTCTGGTAGATGCAACCCAATGGATTTTGCTTACGAATTAATATTTTAAATCGTTTTAGAACAACTATCTTTCCACCAGATAAACCTTAAGTAATCGCTGTTAGGTTCATCAAGGGAAATCTATGAGAATGTTCGTCGGATATCTTCAGTCTGCCGATTTTGCTAAAAAGATTAAGAACTGATTGAATTAATTCAATAAGATTCGGTACTTTATTAATACTGTCATATATAAGAGAAGGAACCTTTAACATATGCTGACACATCAAAATGGGGGTTTAAATTTAATTTGACCACTGCACGAAGAGATAAATAGTGAACCTGGGCCTTTGGTGCAAAATTCTTTTTAGGTTGAACTTTTTAGATAACTTTCTTTCCTATAACCATATTTCTATATTTATAACTATATTTCTTTTCCCATTCCCTGAATTTTCCCTATCTTTTAAGATAATAAACAAATTCAATTATCTTTACTGTATTATTAGTCGCTTCCGTGCCACGTACGAGTATTTGTTACCTGGAATATTAGGAATGCATAACTTACATTTTAACTTCTCTCTATATTTTGTTTCTCTGAAATGTTTGAGTACCAGCTTTTGAGTTTCCTTCTTAGACTGTTTTTCAGTAGAATCACTTATAACCAAAGATTCCAAGCTCTATGAAGAAATATTCTTGACCTCGTTTAAGGGAAAAGGAGGAACTAAAGGTGATCTGAATAATTTTGTTTCATTTAAAATCTTTCCCATCACGATACGTTCCAAAATAGACTGCAATGCAATTAATCCACAAGAGAGATGTTCAGTTTTATTTGTAAGTATTTTTCCTGCAACGTCGGCACTTGACAATATGTGTATCTTATCGACATTTTTTCACGTAAACAGCTTTGAGATTTCAAACATAAATCACTTAAAATATTTTTTCTTTTAGTTTTTTTAAGCAATTAACATTATTAATTTTAGGAACAAAATTTTCTTTGATCCACAATTTCAATTTCTATATTGTTTTCTATCTATCTAAATTATTCAATTGTATATTTTGCAACGATTATAAAATTCCGTTTTCTCCACGCCTCCAAAAACGTCCATGAGCTACTGTCAATTTACATTTTTTATGCCATAAATTTCGAAATATAACTCTTACTCTAAACACTGTTTATAATTAGACACTCAAATACGATCTAATTCAGGATCTTTATGCTTATATTTAACAAACATGTCAAAGGCAAAAATTATCCAGAAGAATAACAACATATTACATTAGCCTTACAAAATCTGAAGAATATATTTTTAACTCCTAAACATTTAAAACAATCTCATTTTTTAACTATACATATTTCGTTCCATTCGTAAATAAATTGTGAGGAATATCGTAAACCGAATTTGAATGCATGGATGAATCATGAAAAACTCAAAATCAACGTGCAGATGTTTTTTTGCTCATGTAGAAATTATATGTTTTGTGTAAAATTGTTTACCTTTGACTTATTTTTTAAATCGCTTCAAAGATGAAATCGCAGATGTAAAGTGCACCTACAAGCATTAAGCGACCTTAACAATAGTCGTTCTCGTGACTTCAGCGAAAGACAATTTAATAATACTTTGATGTCTGTGTAATAGTTTTTGTTTCATAATTTATTTAATTCTATACATATATATATATATTCTATTCTGATTAGCGTGAAACAAATTCGCTAATCACATGCTGGGGAAACAACGCCAAACGTAGCAGTTTCTTTTCACGGAATGCCCAATAATAGCGCATTATCCGCTGTAAGAAAATACTCCCTAATACTGTTCTCTTTCATATATTTTTGAATCAATCAGCAATTTTTATGTCTCACATTCTGTGTTTCTTTGGAAACATTAATATGCAAAATAAATATTGCAAATGTTTGAAGCATATTTGGAGCCATTATTTTTATTTTACTTTGAGGTTTTTCTCTCTACTTCCTAATTTCTATAAATTAGTTTTCATAACGTAGGATTTAATTTTGTGTTTCTCAACATTTTTGTATTTTTTTTCTATTTTCCTTAATTTATTGGAATAATTTTCAGGCCTGTTGTTTAAATTATCATTTTACAATTTAATTGGAGCAACTCTTCAAGTAATATTCTTTTGTGAGAAAAACGATTAACTGGAATTCGAGAAAAAAAAAGGATTCTTGTATGTCACATCGCATAAATGCTGTTCATAAAGTCGTTTTTTTCTCGAAATAATCTCGAGGATAGTTTTCAATTAGCAGCAAATGTAATTATAACTATCAGCAGATTATTTTTGTCAAGCAGAACTATTCTGAATAATCACTCATTTTTAACACAAAGTATTGAATTCTTGCCTGTCTCTTACCCAAATTATCCGATTTTAATGTTGCGTTAACAGAATTTATAATTTATAGAGATTCAGTGTATTTTCGCTTTTTCAGACAATCTCTTAACTTTTTGGCGTCCGTGTCAAGAAGTCCAAAACCACTCAACTCGTCCTTACATTTTTGTATAAAGAGAGAAGTTTTGTACAGCCATTTTATATGCTTTCGAGTTGTGTTGAATAAAGAATTAATTCTCTGGCATTTTCTTCTATTTTCTAGTTTTAACAATCTTTCTTGATTCAGAATCTGTAGTTTCGGTAAAGATAGAATTACAAAACTAAATTTCTAAGAATATAAGCACGACATTAAGATTTCAAGAAATATTTCTACCAGGATCAAAAGAAAGTAAGAAATGCTTAATTTGCTTGTGAAAAAGTATATCAGTAGATGATTCTCATACTATTTATGCATAATTAAGCATTGGATGCATAAAAAATATGGAAATATACCAAAAAATTTTTCCAAATTTATTAACATATATACATAAGAGTGATTCTAAATTTTTAGAAACAAAGACAGTTCCCTAAAATGGTTAGAGACTTAATAACACAATAGGTATTTTATGAATTTGAACTTGTTAAGTTTTAATACTCTCGGAACAAAATAATTAAGTGAATAAGTGAGCAAACAAGAAATATTTGTGTATTTCCTTTCCTTTTTTTAATTTTTTTTTATTTCAGAGTTGAAATTAAAAAATGAATTCATAGTCATTGTTCGTAAGTATTCAACTGATAGGCTCATTCTTTCGCTTTGATTTGCTTCAATCCCACAACCACTGCAAAGCAGAGGTCACATCATCAAATCGGAATTGCGCGTGTGCACTTATCTTTTACAATATTCACATCGCTTGCCCAAAAACAATCATTAGTACAAAGCATTTCAGAAATTTTCAAGAAGAGCAAAAATTTTATAAAAGTTTCTTATTCTTCAGGCTCTTACATTTACGATATCTTAATTTTTTTTAATTTAATTATCATCTTTTATTTTTTAATTTAATTATACACAAACTGAAACATTTAAGTTTTTCTTTATTTTTTTTAAAAAAATAATAATATAGAGTAATTTTTTTGAAACAAATAGATATTTTCTGCATCATTGTATTGTAAAACAATGCTGAAAACTTATACACAATCAAGAAAGTTCTGAAAAATGTTAAACGTTCTAAAATAGAATACATCTTAATTTAATTTTTGAAACTTTACTTCGTTTCTTGACAATTTGAATATAAAAAATGAAAACTTTTCATATCGGAAATTTAATCAACTTCGAAATGATCGAAATATCAGACTGAAAAGTAATTCTTAATCCATGATAAGAAGCTGATGATTCACTCTTGCGTGAAAAATCGGACCGAATTCCGAATGAAGCGTAAAATTTCTTTACTTTGTTATTATTGCGAAAAAAAAGCACCGAATAACGTTTTTTTAAATAGCCTAACTTTTCTTTTTCTCTTCGCTTTTCTTTAATTTTATGACATTATTTAAAAAAAAGTTCTTCCGGGGTCCCATCAAAACAGCTCAGTATTTCGTTCAGAAACAAAAAACTTGTCAAACCATAAACCTAAGTCTGTAAAAAAGTTCTAAAAAATGACACCAGATGTCGCATAAATGTTAACACATTTAGGTGATTTGTATCCTCCGTCGAATTTGCAATAAAGATGCTCTTATTTCTGTTCGTTTTCGAGAAGAGAAATTTTCTTTTTTTCTATGGCTTTTTTTCCCTCGACGCTCTCAGATTACATATTAATTTGTGAAAAGTTTCTTTCCATCTCGTGTTGATTGTTTTGAGCCACTGGTTATGAGTTTCAATAAACCTTTTCTCTTGTGTTAAAAATCCTACAATTTTCTCTTTTGACAAGTTTTAAAGAGCTTAAAAAGCAGGAATTTTTTTTAAGTAACATTTTTAAAAGAATGAAATAAAATAAATTTATCCCAAAATTCAATAAATTTAGCTTTTCGTATGTTAATTATTTCCATAAAGAGTTTTATTAAAATAATTGAAACTTTTAATCCTTTTAATAAATATTCTATGAAAGACAAAAGGAATTTTTTCGAATTATTACCTGCTACTTCAGTATATTTGTTCTCTTCTAACCATAGAAATCATTCATCGTATTAGGATTTTAAAATGGAGAAGTGAAAATTAATTTTTAGAGTAAAATAATTTGATCTCTTGAAATGTTTAGCATTCTAAAAAAGAACTATTAAATATATTGTGGAATATAAAATTTTGAGTAAAAATCATTATCTATAATTCATATGTTACAATTTCGAAAAATCATGCGTAATTAAGAGACCCAATTTATGAGAGTTGTAAGTAGGTGTCCAATATATTGTTCGAGAGGGCTGGATTCACATATTTTCTCACACACAACGCATTACTAATATCTCATAAAGTAATTGGTAAAATGTAGGAAAGGTTTTCTTTCTACACTTTTACGCTACTAATTCTTTTATAGAATTACAAAAGAGAAATGAAAAAGAAAAAAAGAAAAAAAACGAAGAATAAAATTTTTAAAAAATATATTTGAAGAAGGAGCTTTTTTCTGCTTTCATCATTTAACTGATAAATGGTTCTTACTCTTTTCCAATGTGCCTGCTGATGTCCTGTGAAAAGTTTTCTCTTTCTCTGCAGCATTTTTCTCATTCACAGAGTATAAAAGTACTCGGATGAGAATATTGAAATAAAATGTATGCTTATTTCGTTGATAAGATATTACAAATGTTTTTCAAGTGAGGTTTTGCGCATTACTATGTAGATACTTCTTACCACGTTGACAACAAATGCCGAAATGCAAGATGATGATTGCTTAATAAAGTCAAACTTAGAAAGGGCTATTGGCGACATACCTCGTAATTTTGAACTTCCTTCAAGTGACGAAGAGGACACATGAGCGGGCACCTCCATCTTCTAACTTCCCACCACGCTAAGGGGAGGACTTTAAGCTTCGACATATTTAAAGTGCATCAGTCCCGGCAAAGCGTCGGTTCCAGAAGCATCAAGGCTCAAAACCATGATTCGACGATACCATGACCACTAGGCTGCAGCGGTTGCCGAAGTGCAAGACCGTTTTCGTGATATATCGGTGTTTGCCCTCTTCTCATTGTGTTTGAGCCTGAAACTGTTGGATTAGTATTTATTTGTCTCACTTAAAACTCCACTTCAGAAGCCTCTATATAAATGTAGGTTTTCAATAGTGTCTTGCAAGCATAGCCCCAAGATCGCCTCGCATCTTTAGTGTGAGATTTCCTCCGAAAAATAACAGTTTTTTCTGAATCAGTAACCTTCTTGTAATTGACAAACTCGGCTACTGAAATATTTTTATGTGTACCAGACATAACCATTTACTTTGTCAATAACGGTTTCATATTCATTAGTATACTTAAATTTTTTAGATGGTTCACTTTCTACGTGGTTGTATTATCGATTCATAAATATCAATGTCTTGCAAAAATGGGCTGTTCACTTGAAAGGATGAAAATTTGTTTTCAATGCGACCGGGAGTGGTTTCAAGTAAAAAAAAAAAAACGATTAATTTGATCTTGGGAATAAAAATAGTCCAGAACTCGATACGTCTTGTTTCGAAATAAGATTAGTATTTTAAAATAGAAACGTATCAATTTCTTTGAAATAAAAAAAAAAAACCCACATCATTTGGGAAAAAAGAAAGATGTGCAAAATTAGATAACTGTAATAAATTTTTGAAGAACTTAATTTGAAGTTACTAATCTAAGAGCTAAAATTACAACACAATATTCAGTTGTTCAGGAACTTATATTATTTGCAACAAATATGTTTTAGATAAATATGTTTCTTTAGAACAACTGTATGACGACAATGCAACTAGACATCTTACAGTGGTATGTAAATGAAGCACAGTGTCAAAAAAATCTTCCCTTTTTTTTATTGACGAAAACATAAATGTAACAAATAACGAAAGAACAGCATAAACATTTATAAGAAACAAATGCGTGCAATGGAGTTTAATTTTATGACAGGTTATATGAAATGTTTGATTCGACGTGTTTCTTAAATTTCGTAACAGTAGCTGTGTGTCATCGATAGTGGCAGTAACAGTTGGTTGAATGCAAATGTAGCTCGATCTGTGAGAAAACCAATTTCTGAATTGCAAGAAACTATCGAAGAAGTCATTCATATTTTACTATTGTTGCTTGCAGTGAAGGCCACGGTTCCTAAGAGGATTTGTGAAGAATTAAGGTAAATCTGTAATAATTTGTTTAGCCCGTTCGCTCCCAGAGTATCACGGGCGATACGCTGCGTGAGTGTCTTCTACGGCCCAATGTATCAATAGAGATACGTTTGATGAGAACGTTTTATATGATTTTTTTTAATATTACTATATGATGTAACAATACCGCGAAATCTGTATAGATAGGTTATTTGGAGTGTTGAACTTGATGATATGGGATTGGATTTCACTTCTGGCTACCAGGAGGGGGGGGGGGTAATTGTTAAAAACACGTGTTGAGGCACGGCTCTTTAAATGTAATGACATGATTTAAAAGGTGCACTTGCTTTCGGTTTGCTTTTTTCTTTCTTGTTTGCTTCTTAGAAGTTCGAATGAGAATTCATGGCCCTTTATGGGGGTAAGGGCTTTTGGTAGCAGATGTTCTCAGCTGTTCGTTTCATTCGGTCAGTTTTTATTTGTAGCCACAGTCATGACGAAAAGAAAGTATTTATCTGATATTGAGATTTGCGAAATAATAAACGAATCTGACAGTAATGTTAGCGAAAATAATCTGAATCGGTACATAGACATTAAAGTAAAAAGAAAAAAGGGGGGGGGGACTAAGATGTTCCCTTTGCTCAAAATCTTGCGAGAAGCGTCAAATTATGTGTGTAAGACATGCGACGTTGTATTAAAAATTGAATTTTTTTTTTATAAATATACTATACAGTAAAATAATATTTATCTTTTATACCTATATATTCCATATAAGAGCATATCATTACTCCATAAAAGTTATGTAACATAAGTAAATATATTTTGTATTTTCTTAGAAGTATGATTTTTTTATGTAATTTTATGTATAAAACATTTAATATTCGGTTAAATCTTTTTTTTTTATTTTGTATATATTAAGTTTAATGCATTTTAAATAATATGTGTAAATACCAAAGTATTTTAATAAATAGCCGATTTTAGATGAATTTTTTTCACGAATTTGGCTTAATATCTAAAATCGTCTGGGCACAGCTTGACACTCCGTGGTAAAAACTTCGTGGTGAAGCACTTCCTTTTTCTTCCCTCGGTAACAAAAGGGTTAAAACTATTAATTCCATGATTAGGTCATTTCTTTTTATTTTTTCAAAACATTTTGTACGTTTTTCTAAAAATATGAGTAGTAAATATTATCAATTTTTTTTCTGCCTTGATTCTCGCAATAAACAAATAGCCGAATTAGATATGTATTAGTTCATCCTTTCCCAATACAGAATCGCATATCTTCAGTTCTGGTTTGTGTCGAGAGCAGATGCGATTCAACTGGTTGTAACACGCCGAAGCGTCCAGTGGGCAGAGAAACTACTTTTATATACCATCAGGAGTATTAGGAGAGGCGTTTCTCTCATGTAAATAAAATGCAGAAAGAGCCGAAACAGATTTCGCCAGAGACGAGAAAAGCGCCAATGATAGCATCGTAAACCGTGTATTACGACGCCACCAGCCAATCAACTCGAGGCGTTTGTCTTGCCACAAGCGCTCGAGAGAGGCTTTCAAATATGAAAAGAGAAAAGAGAAGAAATAAAACAAGAGTTTAAGGCGAGGAAAGAATGAGGTCTGGAACGTCAGAAAGTTACGAGAGGTTGTAAAATATGAAGTAGGTATTTCGAGATGAAAATGTTCACTCTGGAATACTCTTCAAAATTTCGACTGATACACGGATTATTCTATTTTTAATCGTTATTCATAGTACGAAATAAATTCTGTAAAAATAGATTAATTCAATGATATTTATTTTATACGGCAAAAATAGATAAATGTAGCTTAAAATACATATATGACAATAATTTAAAGCTGGCATTAATTTGAATATATTAAAAGAATATTATTGTCTACTGTAAAATTTTATCGTTTGTTTTAATTCTAATATTTAATAGAATAATTTGATTTTTTATAACACCGGTAAAAAACGAGTTTTTTGAATATGGGTTTTCTTTGAAACTTCACACTTAAGAGTAACACAATTTTTTTACACCACACATTTTAAGAGCAAAAGGGAACGTTGAGACAAATTGAATTTATGTAATAATTAGTTTTAATAATTTATTTTATTATTTGGTATTTATTAAATTATCATCTAAAATAAGGATGTGTACAAATTCCTAGCTCGATTAAGTATTTTGTTAATCAATTAAGCTACATGAAAGTAAAATTAAAGCAAACGATAAATTATTAAACGACGGATTTGGCGACCATTTGTCGATTTGGCGAGAAACTTGGTGCAAAACTTAATTATTTTAATAACTAGTTTTAATCCATTAATTTTCAATAATTATAATAAAATTATCGTATTGTCGTCCAAAACAATCGTATATAGAAAATTTCAGCTCAAATAAGCGCATTAACTTGTGAGAAAAAAGCTTTCAAAGTTTTACCCAGACAAAGTTAAAATGTGAGTTGAAGAAATTCCATTAAAAATGTTGTTTTGAATTCGAGTTCTAGTATTTATTTTTTGAAGATATATAAAAATGAAAATATCGTAAATGATCATAGGTGGAATTTATGTGTATAAATAAATTCTTGATTGGGTTTAATTTAACTGCTTGTAAAGTGCACGAAAGTTAAATCAGTTGGTGACTATAATTTTTTACTGTTCCTTTAGATATCGCAAAAATGGAAGAGTTATTGATTGCATTTGATCTTCATCCTGATATGATTTTCACTTTTCTCCTTAGTCCAAAATTGCGCCATGACAACATCATATCGCCAAACTTGTCATAATAGGTACTTTTTGATAACATCTAACACTAAATAATGTCACATTGAATAATGCTTTCAATGTATTTAGAAAATATATTGAATACGACAAAAATAGTTAAATTTAGAAGTCAAAAGATGTTTCGCAGAAAAAAAAAATGTTTTTGAGGTTACGATCACATCAAAAACTTTCTACGATACATCCATGTGTTGAGAATAGCAATACATTTAATAATTAATTTAAAAAAGAGATGTTCTTATTATTCTATCAAATGGAGGTTCAAAATGCTTAAATTCTTTGGACAGCTGATGAGGAGGTTTTAATAAGTATGCAAAAAAGCGTGTTTATATGATTTTAAAATTATTGGGAGAAGAGCAGAACTAGCAAACAGTTTAATTCATAAGTTTATCCATTACAATAGAAATGATATTGGAGTCAATCATATTATGTGAAGGAAAAGAAAAAAAGCTATTTGGACATTTTTGGGTCATTCATGTAACATTGATGATAAGCTCTACATTGGGTTTGTACTGGAACTCCACATACATGGTATAGATATAATGCTGCAATTAGCAATAATACTCTGCCAAACTACAAACATTGAAATCTATTTGATAAAGCAATTTCAGGTGTCACAAAGTCATAACTTGAAGATTTATCCCTATCCAACATAACTGATGAATGTTTAAGTGGCAAAAACCGAAAATGGAATAAATGTCAACATTCGATAACCTGGAAATTAAGGTTTAAGAAGATTGGCTTCGGTTTCTAGGTTGTAGAGATTGCTTCAGTTATGGTTGCAAACTACTTGCTTCTATTTTACAAAAAAAATGTTCCAAAAATTGAAATTAATTAGCATTTGTCACTGGATAGATGTGAGACTCTTGGAATATAAACATCGATAAAAAAGTGTTTGATATAATCTTTGGCATCATCAGCAAAACAAATAGGAAATCCAAAGAAAAAAACTTTTGAAGCAAAATAAGGGAATGTTCTGTAATTGTGGCCTTTTCTAGCCTATAACTTTCAAAATTTAATTTTAGAAATGAATGTCAAGAAATTTAAATGCAATTTTTCTCCATTTGAGTTTTTAATCTGAGCTGGATATTTAAAAAAAATTATTTTAACGTTCAAAATTTTGAAGGCGTTGAAAGTATATTGTTTTCCTCGAGAAAACCACTCCTAAATTTAGTGAAACACCTTCATTTTTTTATTTAAAAAAATATTTGATTTTTAATTAATATTTTCAAATTTTGAAGTATTTCACTGTTTTAAAAATGTGATTTTATCCCATTATATTTTCAAGAGAATCTCTTTAAAGAAGTTGTTTCATAAATAAACTTATTGTACAAGTAATAAGAGTTATTTTTGTTGTAAATATCCAATACTCCTAAAAAGTACTTTCCATTTCTTCAGGAATATTTCTTATTTTCGATCCTTAGAATTTCAAAAGTTATAAATATATTTTAGGTATGGTTCAGATTTTTAAAAAACGAATTCTCTCTTAAAACAACTGCTCAGTGAGTAATACCTAGTAAAAAATTACTTGCATTCCTAATTTTACCGATAACACCCAGACAACGCTCAAAACCTTTAACGAACCCTGCTTTAAGCAAAACCTGCATGAAACCCATACGAATTCATCAGATCCAGGGGGAAGTAAATTGGTTCTAACGAGTTGTCATTCCTTTGATGAGTTCTTGTTACAACATCAGTGGCGGACAAATTATTCAGATCTTTCGGCTCAAAAACTTAAAAATGCCGATCTGAATAAATTTAATACAAAAAATTAAATTAAATATATTTGAAACTGAAGTTTACATCGTGCAAAATTCACGAAGAAACCTTTAGTATGTCATTTAATAACTATGACATTATTATAACTAAATTTTAATCGTTCTACGACTTATAATGACAAAATTAAAATACTTTTTATTGTTACTATTCCTCTTCAATATAAAAGGCAACATAAAAATTGTAAAAGTAAACTTAAAATGATTATGCTGTTCTATTTGTTTCCTCTTAAAGTTAAGACTAATAATTATCTACATTGATTATATATACACTTCAAAATTTCACAACTTTTAATGCAGCCTTATCTTGAATAAATGTCTCGACGAATATTTCGAGGAAATCTATTCAGCACCTGTTAATTCTTTCAAAATGAACGTACTGTAGAATTAAAACTTATACATACAGTTGCAATTAATTGCCAAAGTCGCGTTTTTAAAATAGGCAAATTCGCTTCAATACTAAAGAACTACCAATGATAGAGAAATACAGTCTGAGTTTCCGATGCGAGTCGGAAACATTAGTTAAACATTCTGGCGTATGGCGATTTTTGTGCGCCATAGCGATTTCAATTTGGCGAATTAGATTTGGTAACTCTGATAGCTTTTCTTTCCGGAAACTTTTGCATAAAATATGTTTCCTTCTTTATTGCTATTCGTTGAAAGCGGCAGGACATTTTTGAAAAAAACAACAGACGATATTTTAGCACTTTATATAACACTTTTTGATTTGTTAACCATTTTTTTTTCCCAAATAATTGATTGTTCTCTGTGATAACTGAATGCAATGGAGCGTTCCTTTAATTGAGCTGTTAAGTGTATTTAAAAGGTATGATTTCCGCTTTCTTTATGATTTGGAGCGAAAGGTTAAAATGCATGTTTTGCAGTGGTGCAGATTTGATTTTAAACAACATTGAATCTTCCGCTTGTAACTGATGAATTTATCTTCCTTCGTAGAATTATTCAAGAAAATGTTTTTTTTTTTAAATAAAATTTATATCAGTGTAAACAATCATAATTTTTGAATACATTACTATAAATCGCTATAAATATAATTCCAATTATAAATAGTTTGAATCACAACTAATAAAAAATATTTTTTTAAGAAATTATAATTATTTATGATTAAATATTGTTATTTGTTCCATAAAATTTCAATAACCTCAGCATTCTCATTTAGTTACGTTTGAATTTGCCATTTTATTCTAGGTTTCCTTTCAGTACACATTTTGGCCTTTTTATCCAGGTATCATGGTTGCTAACTCATTGCCGGCTTTATCTACTTAGAGTCATGGGTTTGAGTCCTGATACTACGAAGACCCATCGTGTAGGAAGGGATGAAGCACGTTAAATCTGGTCGAGGTACTAAGTTCTTCCGTTGGCGTGATGTGGACGTTTGAAAAAGAAGGGTTCATCTTATGTGTCGCCCTCGTCACTCGACCGAGACTCAAAATGATGAGGTCCGTCGCCAGTGTATATCATGTAGCTTCAAAATGCAATGTTGATAAACAATCAATAAATCGGGAATAAAGTTCATTTTTTACGTCATTATGGCTGATTTACGTCATTACGTCTTACTACTGTAGTGAACTATGTTACATTCCAATTCGCCCTGTTTTATCACCAATATCGCTAAGAAGGAACAGGATACCGATGACATGAGATTATATTCTTTCTTGAAAACGATTTATCGAAAGAAATTCGTTTGACCGATGTGACGATGAGAGCAATGCTTTAAAAATTCATAAAATGAATTGAATTGGATAGAGACAATTAGAACTACTTTAGTACCGATTTTATACCTGTGTGTATGCATGTGATCACCCATCGAACGATTTATGCAGCCTTCTGTGCCGGGATTTTGACAACTGCAAATACCGAAGAGTTCATTCCTGCCATATTCAAACTGTCTTTCTCTGTTTTTGAATGGCCTACGTACATATAGATTATATCCAAAAAGGCGTCTCTCTTCATATTTTCCATCACACTTGTTAGTTATTTTTTATTTCAGCCAACTGTTCCATTTTAATTTTCAAACGCTTTATTCGCCCCCCCCCGGGGGGGGGCGGGGCGCAAAGTCAAAGTTCCCCTTACAGCAGAGGGGAAAGAATGAATCAACTGAAAAAGGAAGAAAAAAATATTTCTTCTACAGTCGTTTTTTCACCTAAAAATTTCATGAAGCGGAACTGCAATAACAAAAGTCTTGAATGTAACGAAGAAATGTTATATTTGAGTTCAATTGAAGAAAAAAAAAGATTCACTTGGGTTAACAAAAATTCAAAAGGTATCAGAAAAACATCTTCAGTTGAAAATTCGATTAACAAAGTTTATTTTTTTCTTTCATTCGTCACATCAAAGAGCTTAATCCCATTAAATGAATCAAAACCACTTTTTGCAGTCTCAAGCAGAATTTTTGTTCAGATCTCTAAATGAATTTATCCATGATGTGGCCGCGGCGACAACTAAAGGTTAAGAGTTGTGTGAATCATGTGGAAAAATTCTTTCTTGAAAGAAGCTAAATACGAAGCCTTGGAGTTATGAATCTTTGTATAACCTTTAATTAAAACACTTACAATTACTGAGTTACATTCGAACTTTTTAATAATTATAAATGTATTTTCTTAAAATTAAGGTACTATTATGAATTAAATTTCTTTTTTTCTCCCTCTGGAAAGATGAATCTTGCAGAGGCTATTGCAATTGTTCAGAAAAAAGGCACACTAAATTTATAATTTCGCATCATTATATTGTAATATTCTGCGTTATTATATTGCAATTATTAATTTTTAATTTTTTATAAATTAGTAATTAATTTAGGGAAAATGTTCCACAAAAAATACTAAAGAGTCAAGATAGAAAAAAATAGTTAAGTTTGTCGATGCAGTTGTGTTCTTTTTTCTAGTGGGAGGGAGCTTTAAATGTCTTTTTTGAGATTATTTCTTATTTCTTTTTTTGAGATTATTTTATTACGTTGTTCTGTTGATATTTTATATATCTGTAACGAAATTTTTCGTAAACTCATAGAAATATTAGTCCTTCGAAGTGAAAATGTGCTTCGATTCACAAGGAATCGCTTACTGATACTGAAGTATCATAAAAAAAATTTGTTATACGATTTCCCTGATAAAATATTCGAAATTGATGGTATTCATCTAAGAATTAAAAAAATCCACTCCCGTTATAATTGTATTTCGCAAGAACTAGAACTATCGCTTATTTTACTGGAATATTTCAAAGGTTCTTTCCAGACAAAATTCTTACCACCTGTTCCATTCTAAAAGAACATAAGACTATAATATGTGTGATGCACATTTGCTGAAAAACTCCATTATCATCTATTTACCTATTCTTCATCGTAACACACATGTGGTCAATGACACACACACACACACACATATATATATATATATATATAAGTTAAATTTATACGTACATTCGATTATACTAGTTCATTTTATGGTATATAAGTAAAGTACAAGTAAATTTGCCATTCTTTTATGAAAAGACGATTCAAATAAATGTGTAACGTAAAATAAATGCTTATGATATTTCTTTTTCGATATCTAAGCATTAAATAAAGCTCCATTTTTACATGCTTATTTATGCAATGTTATTTAAAATTGTTTTTGCCTTTCATAAATATCTTTCAAATGCGCTGAAAGAACACAAAGTGAGCTCTAAATTTAAAAAAAAAGTATTGTGAATAAAACTGCCGGGAAATTTGTTTATCTTCTGATCGATGTCTGTCTAGTTGTTTTTCTGTACAGGGATGTACATTACGATCTTGTTCATCAGTTAAACATTTTCGAATAAAATATCCCGGGATGCTCTTGTTATCGAATGTACGCATTTCTTTACTTGCTTAAAAATCACTATGTAAACTTCAACGGCTTCAACAATTTACTAAATTAAATTTGTATTTCAAAGGTTTTTTTGCAGTCATGTCAATATTTCTGTTTCATAATTTTTACTGAAACTAAATATTGCTATATATATCCATCCTTTGAAACATCTTTCTTTTGAAAACCTTCGTGCATTGAAAATATTTTTTGAAAAAAATTCCCCTTATTGTATGGTATTTAATTATTTGTGTTATAATTTCTCCTGTCACTCCGTCGGCATTTGTGCCAGAGGACGCAGCCTACGTGCAAGTGAGAAGTCAAAGGTGAAAGTTGTAGAAAGCAGAGGTGCACCCAAATGTGTTGTAGAAGGCAGAAATGGAACTAAAATGTATTCAAAATCTTTGCTAATTTTCTGTACTTTAAAGCAGCTAAGTTTTCTGAAGGAACCATCTTGCACCTCTAACATAATCTTGAATCATTTGTAACTACTTGAATATTGTTTGGAATGCAAGACATAATATTTGCATATCCATTTTGATAGGAATTTAATATAAGGTGACCAGACATACCACTTTTTAACAATATATCCCGAGTCCCGCGGGGTCTTAAGAAAGTCCCGATTTTTAGAAAAAATGCACGACAAGCTAGGGAACGGTGGGAGAACGGGAAGGGAGTATACGGTTTTCGGCTTCCATGTAGCTATTTTAATAATAAAAATAATTGTTGAGAACTGTTTATCAAAGTTCGCCTTGAACAGTTGCTAGAATACGATCACTATTATTTGCACTTAATGAACAGTGGCATTTTTCGGCATTGGCAGCGATGAAAACTTTTTGTAAAAGTAAAATGAAGAAAGAATGTCCCGCTTTGTACACTTCCACAGATTTTATTCTTATGGCGACATGTTCCGCTAGCGATCTAGCATCATTTGGGACATTGTTGGAAAGGAATTACATCTTATACAAAAATTGGAAACGGAGGGGAATTTTTGAAAGAAGAAGGGTCAGGGTGTAAGGAGTTTGTTGGTCGTCCTTGAAGTAACGCTTTCGCATATTGAGTTTTGTAACTGTCTTTGATACACATCGTACTGCGTGCTAGTTTTAGTTAAAAATGTGAACAAATCAGCTATTCAGATGATTTAGGTGAGTCACTTATTTAGATACCAAAGGAAGGCATTTTCCCTCCCTGTCAATGGTGTCCCGCTTTTCGAATGTTAAAATCTAATGTTATTATGTAGTTCGAATTAGATAGAACTAAGCAATACTTTTATGAATTATTAATCAAGAGGTTGAAGTTTGTAAAGGTCTAGGGTTTCTTAAAATGGATATTTTAAAATGCCTAATAGTTGCTATTTTTAACAGGTTTAGTAAAAGCTGTGAGCCCCTCTCCCCCACCAATGACCGAAAATTTATTTTTTGAGGTACATGTATTTTTAGTATTTCGAAACATTTGTAAGGTTTACTATTATTCGCTTCAGAGGTAATTGCTTACCAGATACATAGTTATTAAGTTAATGCCTCACTATTTGACGGAAAATTAAACATCAACCAATGATTATTCTTTTGAATTTATTTAAATTGTTACAGTTATGGCGATGCTCTTTCTATTAATCTTCAACGTGTCTGCAGTCTAGCTTGGAATAATAATCAGAAAATTCCGAACGAATTTAATCATAAATATTGGTGATTCGAGTGGGTATAAAAAAGTCTGTTCACTGATTCTTCTCAACAGTCCCTAAGCTATCGATGTAGGTCCACAAACATCAAATGACTAACAGTTCTTAATCACTATTCTAACTAACTTCCAACACTTTTCATTTGCAATTTGGCTTCTCTGATCACACGTTTCTTCTTCTTCTGCTGTTGTTATGACCACTGTTGTAGACACCACTATAACCTTATAGAATTTCTATAATAACACACATTGAACTATGTATTGGGTTGGCAACTAAGTAATTGCGGATTTCACTCATAGATGGCGTCAGTTGAATTTTTAGGTTTGCAGACATAGTACA
Source organism: Nephila pilipes (assembly GCA_019974015.1). Classification (NCBI taxonomy): domain Eukaryota; kingdom Metazoa; phylum Arthropoda; class Arachnida; order Araneae; family Nephilidae; genus Nephila; species Nephila pilipes. The sequence goes on from BMAW01033163.1 coordinate 63,783, forward strand.
AATGTAAAACACATTTTGTTATTTGATAGTTGGCAATTCAGCTGTCAATCAGTAAAAAAAGTTTTTTGATCGGTTGCGTAGTTTTCGCTTAGCCTTCGTTGAAGAATGGAAAATCAAAAGGAACATTTTCGTCATATTTTGCTTTTTTATTTCCGCAAAGGGAAAAACGCATTGTAAGCTCATAAAAAGTTATGTGATGTTTATGGTGACGAAGCCTTAAGGGAACGGTAGTGTCAAAATTGGTTTACCAAATTTCGTTCTGGTGATTTTTCACTCAAAGATGAAAAACACTCTGGTCATCCAGTTGAAGTTGATGACGCCCAAATCAAAGCAATAATCGATTCGGATCGTCACAGTACAACACGTGAGATTGCAGAGAAGCTTCATGTATCACATACATGCATTGAAAATCACTTAAAACAACTTGGCTTTGTTCAAAAACTCGATATATGGGTTCCTCACGAACTGAAAGAAACGCATTTAACGCAAAGCATTAACAGCTGTGATTTGCTAAAGAAACGTAATGAAAATGATCCATTTTTAAAACGACTGATAACTGGCGATGAAAAATGGGTTGTTTACAACAATATCAAGCGGAAAAGATCGTGAAGCAGGCCAGGTGAACACACTCAAACAACATCAAAAGCTGATATTCATCAAAAGAAGGTTTTGTTATCAGTTTGATGGGATTACAAAGGAATTGTCTACTTTGAACTCTTACCACCCAACCGAACGATCAATTCTGATGTCTACATTGAACAACTAACGAAATTAAACAATACAGTTGAAAAAAAGCGGCCCAAATTGACAAATCGAAAAGGTGTTGTATTCCATCATGACAATGCAAGGTCACACACATCTTTGGTCACTCGGCAAAAATTATTGGAGCTTGGTTGGGATGTTTTGCCACATCCACCATATAGTCCTGATCTTGCACCATCTGATTACTTTTTGTTTCAATCTTTACAAAACTCCTTGAATGGTAAAAATTACAATAATGATGATGATGTCAAATCGTACCTGATTCAGTTTTTTGCTAATAAAAACCAGAAGTTTTATGAATGTGGGATTATGATACTGCCTGAAAGATGGCAAAAGGTCATTGATCAAAATGGGCAATACATTACAGAATAAAGTTATTTAGTTCCATGAAAAAATTGTCTTTGATTTTCTAAAAAAAATCCGCAATTACTTAGTTGCCAACCCAATACAACGAACTCAGAGCGAGCATCAATTTAAAGGGCAATTTGGAAAATGGAAGAGTCAATCTGAGAAGGCAAGGAGCTCGCAGGCCAGGGTTGCTGCCTTTAGCGAGGAACGCCTCGCAGCGCCTGTAGGATCTGTTTGGCGGTCGCCACAATCAGTGAGTAATGTTTGATGGCGCAAGAGCCAGATATGGCTACGCAGTTGCTTCAATCGGCGAACGATCTGCTTGTTGGCGAGCAGCCGCACTTCTATTAAATTCATTACATTTCTTCAGTTCAGTTCAATGTAGATCACATTTCATTTAGTTGGGATTTGCTTTTATCTTGTGGAATTCAATTTATTAGAAGTCTCTTAGGTTAATGAAGAGACAATCGCGGAAAGCTTAGTAACGCATTCCTTTGGGCTGTTTCTCTCTTTCACATGAAATCTAGAGCTGTAGTAATACGTTTGAAATACATAATAAGACCATAAAGAGTTTTAAGTGTTTTATTTTCTTTGAAAAATATTTTTTCGGAAAAAATCATAGATTATAGCATTCTTCGATTATTGTTATAAAAAAATCAAAAGCCCCCCTCTCTCTCTATTATCTCTATTGAAAGCTGTAATAAAAAAAATTCTTTCTAATTCTTGTTGTGTGACATCAAGAAGATAGTTGAAACGAGAATTTAAATTAAGATCACTCTGAGAAAATCACGCGAGGGCTGTTGTCTTTGTTATTTGGAATCAATGACGAAGATCAATGTAAAAGATTCTTCACTGTAAAAAGTCTACTCACTGTTTGCTCTGGTACATTATTCTTTTAACTTATTGCCTCATGAGGAATTGGAGGATTAATATAATTATTTCAAAGGGAGAACTAAACAGCAATAGCTATTTTTAGTCAGGAGTTTATAAAACAAAGTTACTTGTACAGCATAGCATTTGTATTTTTTAAAAAGGATTTAAATGATGTCTAGAAAAAAGAAACATTCTGAAAACAGGGATGTTCTTTTGATGCTGGACGAAAAGCTATCCGATAAATAATGTGATGAAAACCTAACGTATCATTCTGGTATTCAATTTCTTACCCAAAGTCTTAAGAAATGAGTGATTAATAGGATGAGACAATTTCCATTAAAAAAGTTCTGTACCGAGAAAAAAATGTAAGAAAACCCAAGTCACTAAAATTTATTTTTAAATAAAATTCAAATCTCATTATGAATCTGCATTTAAATTAATCTTTTTTAAGATGAATTTTACTTCAATCGGTTGATAGTACGATAAAATGAAAGTGTGCTTTTTTCCAATGAATAAAGTTAAGTAGACTAATATAGGATTTATATTAATCCTTTTTGCTTCCCTCAAACGTTTCACGTATTTTTTGGTGATGCTTCTAAGTTAAGACTTATTTTTCTGTATATCTACATCAAGAAACTGTATATTCAGAAGAATAGGGGAAAAAAAAAAACTGGTGATTTAAGATAGAATTATTTATTGGGAGGGAAAGATGCAAAAGTAATTTTGAGCCCCCTCCACTGTGAAATATATTTATCCCTTTTACGAGAGGGAAAAAAAAAATTCCGAGTCTTCAGTAAAGAAGCTAATTTAATCTGGCAACGGAAGTGCAGTGAAAACAATTCTCTCTAATGAGTTTCTCTTTGATGAGTCAAATACAACCAATTACGGGGGCTTCTCGTTTTCACCAATCGAAATTTAAATAATTTTTTAAAAAGCAAAACCTTTAAAGGAAACCAAACAATGGCGGAGAAAAAAAACTGCTTTTAACCGTTTAAAAGACGTTAAAAAAGGAATTAAAAGGATAAATAGGGAGAAATGAAAAAAAAAAAGTAGATAAAAAGAAAAAAAAATTTCTAAAAGCTTTTTTTAGGTTTAAATTGAATAGTTCTGGCAAAGCAGGTTCGATAAAAAACAAATGAATTTATTTAAAGGGATATATTTATAAGTAGCAAAATTCTAATTGGTCTTAAAATATTCTTAAATTCAATAATTTAACCAAATGATAAAATACGAATAGAATGCTCCTTCTCTTGTAGATGTTCTTCTGTATAATTATCCTGAATATATGAAACATAGGTTATTTCTAGGTTGGAATATCTCGTGAGAATTGATTGGCTAATGTATTGATGAAAATTAAATTCAAAGGAAATTTAAAAAAATGTTTAATTTCTCTTATTGTACTGCAAGGAATTTTTTACGTTTTTTCAGCTAAACCAGCAAAATTTAAATGTTTTTTTTTCGTTTCAAGCGATACCAATTTATGTTCATTATTTTATAAGGTTGAAAATGTATCTAGCACTTGATCCATAGTACTTTTAGCTTTAGCCCTGTTTACAACTAACTTAATGAGCCCTTCTACTTATACGAGACAGAATGCGAACAAAAATGTTCTTTTCAATGATACTGAATTATTTACAAAATTGCAAATTTGCAAGTGAAGTAATAAAAAAAAAAATAAGATTCAGATTGTGATAAACAAGAAAAACAAAAGTGGGAAGAAGTTGTAAATAACAACTAAATTACTTCAGGAGCTGGAAAATTAAACGAAGTCTAGATTCGATGCACTCCAAATTAAATCTACTTGGATTATTAATTATTAATTCCATGTACCCACTTTATATCAAGTGAATCTACTAACTAGAAATAATCATTACCAGAAATATGTTCGAATCTCTGCATCGATTTCTTTTTCCGGACGTATTTAAGAAAACTATTGAAACGCCCAAACAAAAAATGTAATTCATTTCCAATTATAGTAAGATTTTTTTTTATAATTTGGTGTATTATCTTACCTCTAAGGATGGTTTTTTCCCTTTTAGCTGCCAAACATCAATCTTCATCACTTGTTGCATTAGGATGTTTCAAAAGAGCGTTATAAAAATTTAACTGATAAAAGCAATTCTTACGCACGTGTTGAATGGGATTCGTTGATTTGCCAGAGCCTTCCATGCCTGCTGCAGCATATAAAACAACCATCACTGCTCATATATATTTTTTTCAAAATATTTCACATGAAAATTTCTAACTTGATCTATCGGAATATAATCTGTCAAATTTTTCTTTTTCTCAAAGTTCACTTTATCTGAGAACTAAGAATTCAATTGGCCGTACTACAAATCTAATTTTAAATATTTACGTGAAATTAACTTTTTTATTTTTAGGTAAATTTGTGACTAATTCAGCAACAATAGCAAATGCTTTAGTTATTAGAACCCAAAAGTGATATCTTTATGTTAGTGCAACTTTATTTATGCAATTGTAGCGGTCAATAACAATTCCAGAATCTATAACACCTTAATAACTAGTCCAATGGGGAATCTCCTCTAAGCTCAGTTGATAAGAGCGCAACAAAAAGTGGCCATTTAACTTTTCTTTCCACCCAGCGGTCAAAATTTCGAAGCGTCGCCGACACACCAAGATAAACTGTCCTCCCTTTCCACAGGGTCGATAAACATCAGCCGCCGAACAATCTCTGATATTAAGAAGCGTAAGAAAATTATTAATTCTTTCTGTTTTCTTCATGGAATACATCGCCATACATCACTTGTATTTCAATTTAATCATAACTGTAATTTAGGCCGAAATTTTATCTAAAATAATAGCTCCTTATGGTAATTAAAATATTTATGATTATTTTTTTAATTTATCATAAGTGAGCTGCAAAATTAGTCGCACACTTAATTTCATTGACAAATTAAACTGAATGTAACATGATATACAGTTTATTTTTCGAACAGATAGGTTACTTCTATTTTGTGAAATAGAGGCTTAAAACTTAATTCTAATACTGAGATTAAGAGCTGATATTAATTGTCTCGAGTCAAAGGAATTTCAATATGCTATACTTGTTCTAACGCATGAAAAGGGAAAATAGTGGAAATGTTCCTTACTTAATGTTTTGAAACTCAGTTTCCCGCAGTTGCTATTACACTTTATCTCCTAAATGAGGATGAGTCAAAAGCGAAATTATTTTACTGAAACAACGATGCAAATGGCTAATAGAAACTTCCCAAACAGTGAGAACACATTCTCTGTAATTAAAACAGGAAGACCGCCATCACCGATTTAATACAATTCAAAGTATCCTACGAAAAATCTCAGGAAAGCGTGGACGATTCACTGTTCGAGAAAAATCCAAAATAAATTTTTTCAAGAATAAAGCACGATTTCTTTGGTAAGAATTTTAATATCGAAAAACAATAGTGATTCAAATATGAAGGAGTTTCTGGTGAAGAATGAGTGTCTATGGTTTACGATAAAATTCATGGATAGAGACAGAGAAGCTTCGAACAAAGTCTCATTTCAGACGAAAGTACGAATAAATGTAATACATTTGGAACAAAAGATCGACAAATTGTGAACCTTTGAATGATTATAGTATTTCATTCCATTAACTGTAGTCCGACTGGAAACCGTGGATGGAGAACGCATACAAGTATGGGGGATGCATAAAAGAATATGGGAGGACTTCATACACGCAATAACATTGAGTGCATATAAACATTGAGAAAAAGAGTTGAAATGAACTTTTCACGATATTTCATAAAGATGACGTATACATTTAATCATTGACTATTATACAATAAATATTACACAAACGCGCACACACAGATCGATTTTTAACTCAATAATTGTTAAGTATTTTATCAGTTTATCTTCATAGTGTGTTAATTTTACATGAAAAGTTGTTTTTCTATACATTATGCAAAAAAGAATTTTGCTTTTTATTCAACCAGTAATAAAATGGAGGAATTGCACAACGAGATAATTGTAGTTCATTACATCGTGATATTTAATTACAAATATTTTGTGCTTGCACTGTTATGAAAGGAATATTTTCCAACAGTCATATTTAAGGAATTCGCTTTCCCGAATGAAAAATTGAAATAATTTAATCATTGAATAGTCCAAAAGTTTTAAAGAACTATAAGAACACTCTTCATAGTAAGATTATATAAAATTATCTCCAACGATCAGAAAATTATCCTCGTAAATATTATTTGATTTTTTTAATCAAATTACAACATTACATAGGAGTTTTTTACAACTTAAAATAAGAAACATTAAGAATTTATTTAAAAATATCTTTGAACCCCACATTGGAGGGGGGGGAGAAGATATTTAGAGAAATGAAGTAAATTTAGTATTCTGTAGAAATGTTCAATAATGTAAATGTCAGTGTGTGTGGTTTTGGGTTATAGTTCTCACTTCTCTTTCTTCTCATTCTAAGTATTTGTATATTTTTGGTTTTAACTCAAATGTTAAATATTCTGAAGCTGTGAAAATTACATTTTCATGTAAACTTTCAATAATTGATTTAGAATGAAGAATCGTTACTTATATTTAAGAATAATTTATATCCTTGAAATTGTAAAAGATATCACCTCTGCAGAATGCAATGTAAAAAGTCAAAAAATCTCCAGGCTACAGTTTCACCCCTTTGAATTTCAAGCATAAGGATCTTAAAATAGAAAATTTAACTTTTCTGTCTCAAGCGTGATGGTTAATGCGAAGAAACTGATTGCGTTTCAGAAAAACTTGAAATTTCTTTTACGCCCAACTTGATTTTGTTTCTCCTGAAAATAACGTGCTCTTCTCAACAGTTTCTGGCTGTGTCTGTTCTACTTAAAAATCAGAATTGCGTTTCTTAAGCGGAGATCAGATTCCTAACGGTCAATTTTACTTTCTTAGATTGACATGCATTAGACTGCAAACGCTGCGACGGAAGGAAAAAAAAAGAACACTTCCGAAAAGTTCGAAGCGCATTTCGAAAGTGTAGAAGTAAGATTCGCATGAATATCTGTGACCGGAAAAAGCAATCATGGATAAAGAATATTTTACATTTCCAGAAATTGCAAATGAAAGTAAAAAAAAAAAAGATAGAGGATATGTAAAGGAAGTGGAACAAATGGATGACATATTTAAATTGGCAATATTTCGATATGAATGTTAATAAACAGTTAACATAACATTTGCCTCAGTCGGTATGATGCTAAATTTGTATTATTTTACAATATAACTGTTACAAAACTATAATGAAGTTTCTCTGCCTTGTTACTCTTTGAATAAAAGGAAATATTTGCTGAGGTTTTGTTGTATACCGAGCAATAGTCACTTAAACTGGAGACCATTTTGGAACCTTGGAGACAAACTTGGTGACTTTGGTAACTAGAGGACAATCGGAAATGCTCGAATTTTTTTTAATAACTCTATTAGGACAGAGTTCGTAGAACCTTGCTTAATTTTGCCTGTGACGTCACACTTTGAAGGGACAACTATAAATACGGGGAGAGGCTGAGATACAGTGAATATGTTGCAGTCTGCCTTTGAAATGAAAAGGATTACTTTCGAGACTTGTCCGCAGTGCTTTGAGGAGTTCAACATTATTGAGAGTGTTGTTTCTGTTATTACTAATAATTCGCTATCTGTCTGTGCCGTTCATTTGTGCGAGAGCTGTTTTTGTACCTGTGAGTTGCTAACCTATAAAAGTGCTATTTTTCCTCAGGAGGGACTAATCTGTGCAGGTTTTGCTAACAGTGCTTCGTTTTTTCCTGAATATTTGTGAATGAAGTGTCATTCTCCATTATCGACCTTTATGAACTGTTTTCACCGTACTCCCAGGAAATAAGATATTTGTAACACCAGTGTCAAAAATGGGGTTCCGTGGTGAAAGTGAATGACTCGTCTTACAGAACAAGCCATGGAGAAGCGGCTTAAGGCTTTGATGGACATTATTGAAGAAATGGTAGGACTATGTCAGTTGTGTATGTGTTTGTGAAAGTTGCGAATATAATTGATGAATATATTAGGGGTAGAGCAAGATGAAATGATGAATATATCGGAGTAACAGCACGAAGAAATAAAGAAGGTAATGGAGCAATATATATACACTATATAACAAAAAAAAAAAATGACGCACCAAGAAGGAATTGCCCGATTGTAATGAAATTTTGTATGCAAAGAAATTTTGACCAAACATGCAAATGATTAAAGTTTGGTGTCCAAAGAAGGAATAGCAGTAGCTACAGCGCAATGGAAATTCTCACTGAGAAAGTGTATATAAGAAGTAATTCTCAATCTGATGGTAAAGTTTTCTGTTGCATTGTGATTTAGGATACATTTAAACGACTGAAAAAATGGTTCACCGCAGGATTCGAGCTCATTACGAGCAACTATCAGAGTTTGAAAGAGGTCACGTCATTGAATTGAAAAAAAAAACAGGTTGGGCAAATCGAAGAATTGCTCGTCATATGGGTCGAAGCGATGCAGCGATTAGAAAATGCTGGCAAGATGGGTGGACAATGGCAAATTTCATCGTCATGAGTGTAGCGGTCAACCTAGGGCCACAGAAGATCGGAAGGACAGAGTGATTGTCAGATCAGTTGTCACAACACCTGATTCATCGTTATCAACCATCAGACGTGTGATCCTCACATTCGGTACCTTCGGTGACCCTCACATTCACCTGGCAAACACGCCTGCACACTGTCCAGCCAGATTACAGTGGTACATGGCTCGATCAGGTTGGAATGATGCTGACTGGGGACGTATAGTATTTAACGATGATTCCCGCAACCAACTGTGTCCTGATGATCATCGAAGACGTTTCTAGAGACACCCAGGGCAGAATTACAATCATGCTTTCACTATTGATCGCCACACATGCCCTCAACCAGGAGTTATGTTGTAGGGTGCCGTTTCCCTTGATTGCTGGACCTTTTTGGTCATCATTAAAAGCACACTTACAGCACAGCGGTACGTCGATGACATTCTGAGACCTGTTTTACTACCGTTCCTTTTGCAGTACCCTGGCCATTTTCTCTCTCCAGTCGAGCGTGTCTGGGATATGATGGGAAGGTGACTGCATCTACCAGGGAATGTTGATGACCTAGCCCGACAATTGGTGCACATTTGACAAGAAATACCGCAGAAGACTATCAGGAAGTTTTATCACACTATGCCACTTCGTGTGGCGGCTTGCATCCAGGCTAGAGGTGGGTCAACACCTTATTCAGCTTGTTACTTTGTAGCCATAAAACTTTGAAAAATCATTCAATTTTTTCTGAAATTTTAATCATTTTCTATTCTCTACATAATTTTCCTACCCGCCAATTTTTGCTTCCACAGAACAACTTCTTTGTGCGTCGTTTTTTTTTGTTACAGTGTATATATATATATATATATATATATATATATATACACACACACATATATATATATATATATATATATATATAATATACTCGTTCCTTCTTGCCATATATATATATATATATATATGGTAAGAAGGAGCGAAATGTTAAATCCACGGTGTGATAAGAATGATTGAGGAAATAGAGGAAGAAGATCGAAGGAGTAGAAGATCCAAAGGTTCAATGAAATCTCAAGAATTGACCATTTAAAGCCAGTAGTGGATCTTTTGACATATCTGTTCTAATCACTGAAGAAGGCTTATCTTCGGAATGTGAGATCAGCTGCAGAAGACACTCATTTGGGAAGTGAGAATTTTGATAGCAGAATGGATGCTCATTCTGTTATCAAAACTCATCTCAAAACACTAAAAAAAAAAAAAAAAGAACCAAACTGTAAAGTTCGCAAAGACCTCAGATCCAATCTATGAGCTCTACCAAAACTAGGAACTACATGAGAAAGTCACATACTCTTCAGGAGCTCAGAGGGCAGTATTGAAATTGATGTCCTGTTCGAAGGCGTGCATATCCATTATTCATATGAATCATTCGCATATGCATTGCAGCTACAGTTAAAGCTGATGTGTTAAGGCTCAAGTATACTGGCGATTTTGATTTCGTGTGCGTAATGTTAATACTACTGAATTTCTACTACTGTCCTGAAATCTTTACTATTTTAATTAATTTTTTTCTTTCCTCTGAATTTTAAAAATATTTACTCCTACTTTAATGATTTGTTTGTGAATTTCCCAATCTTTAAGAAATGTTTTAAAATACTTTCAAAAATCGGGGAGAAAATAAGGTTTCGCAGAAAGCTTCATTATTTTTCGTCCTTTCTGGTGCACTTATTTATACATTCAAATCGATAAAATACTATAAAATTGAAGAAGTCGTAAAAATTTCACAGGATTAACATTAATGTTCACAAAATCCATATGGCCCGTGGACGAGAACCTTAACAAGACACGCATTAGCGAGGAACTCAAGGGTGTGCTTTTAGTTGATGTTGCTCCCTTCTCACTAGGAATTCGAACGACTGGTGAAGTCAGGCCTCAGAACGTTGATATTAATTCAAGAATTCTTTATAAGATCTCTTCACTACTTACTCAAATAACTTGCCTGCTGTTGATATCCAAAGGAATGAGATGACCGGATGGACTACAGGGAGGGGTACTTTATGGTCATACGCTGTGACTGCCCTGTTATGTCCCCAATGGATGACAGTGATACGCCTTCAAGAGAATGTATGAGTGAATTTGATGCACGTTTAGAAATGCACTTTCTAGGAAGCGAATTAAAAGGATCAGAGAACGAATGAACTGGAAGCTTGGTGAGGCCTGAGTCCGAGGTCACAATGGAACTTAGAGGAGCGCTACGGTGAAACTAAAGAGTGTTACCGTAAAACCAAGTTATGTTGTCTACAGAGTTTATTGATTCTCTAACGCCAAGTAGAGAGTCATTCATATTAATCACTTAATACCGGTGCAGTGATCATAGTTGTGTATGTAATGATACTGCTAAAATGTCAGTCCTTAAAGAGGAGACCAGATTCTGCAACGACGCTTCCCTGCAACGTTACTCTTATAAAAGAGATGTTTACCGAGTTTTTGCTGGATACCACTTAAGCAAAGACCTCCCGACCTTGGTGATAAACGATGAAACCATTAGAAAATCCAAGAATTTTGGCGACAAAATAAAGATTCTCGGAAATACTCGAATTTTCTCTATTAGGAGATGAGTTATAGAATCTTTCTCAAATTTCTCTGATACGTCTGGAACTGCTATAAATATTGGAACTGGCTGGAACTGCTATAAATATTCTGAAATGTGAAATAGGTGCGAATCACTGGAATCTGTTGGAGTTTACTTTTGGAGAGCACTTTGGAGATTTAGCCGCGGTGTGATCTAGTGAACGGAACATTATATCTCAAATGGCGATTAAGATTATTACCAATGATTTGCTATCACTTTGTGTTGATAATTTGTACAAAATCTGTTTTTGTTCCTGTTGAATCGCTATTCTGTACCAGTTCTGTTTTTCCTGTTGTGCTGTTGCTGTTAGCACATTTTATCGCCTGTTCTTTGTATTTTCCTTCACGTCTGTGGATAATGAGTTATCCTGATCCTTTATGAAACGAGAAGTGCTCGTTCCCTCCTCCTCCTTTTTGGAATATTTTCACCGTACAGTCACTGAACGAGAGTTTTGTTGCATACTTCATGCAAAGTTTTTCATTCTGGTTATTCACAAATTGTATTAAGTAATTAAAATGTAAAAATGCTTTTTCAACCATTAACATCTCTGACAGACTTACATATGCATTTTTTAAAATAAACTCTGTACTAGTAAATTTAATTTATAGTAAAAATTCAAAAGGTCGTGTAAAATTTTTGAAAATATTATTAGACAATATATTATTAACAACTTAGAAATGTACATTTGAGCGGCTTGACCTTTATTTAAATAACAAGAAAAGCAACTCAAGTAAAACTAAGTGCACATTAAGTTTTATTTTCTTAAAAGATCTTTCCCTTTTTGTACATTCTACTTTATTTCAAACACAAAAGAAGATTTAAAAATACACTTTCAGTAACAAGAGAAGTGCTCGTACATCTTAATAAAAAACTATTTAACTTCAACTAGACTATTTATCAAAAATTAATAAGTAAATATTTAGTTGAATAAAAAGTAGTAAAATTATTAATAAAAATCTTTAATTTTTAATCTATTATGTATACTAAAAATCACAAATAACTAATTTCTTTTCATTTTAAAAATAAAATACTAACTTTTAAAAAATATCTGAGTTATTTTATTTATTTATTCATTATTAATGTCACGCTCAGAATCAACAAGAAGGTATTGGAGACGGTCCTCGTAATTTTGTCATCCATCAAGTGATGAGTACGACATCTGAGTTGGCTCATCCTTGTCTAATCTTCCACTCCACGCCATTAGGAAGACTTGTAACTTCAATAAGCTTAATGCGTATCAGCCCCATTACACGGAAGGTCTTTTGTAGCATGAAGACGAAAAACCACGACTCGATGGAGACAGAGCCGACCAGGAGTTCGCCACCAGGCTTCTGCGGCCACAAAATAGTCTGTGGTCTTCATTTCGTCAAAAATAGGAAGACAACAAAAAAGAATCATCTGTTTCATCAAAACGAAATATTATGGACGGATGAAGTAAACTCATTAGTTTGAATACAATGAATTATAATTTTTCCGTTTTTATTTAAAACTAGCTTCACTTTTTGAATGAAATTATCACTGATATTTTTTTTTTACTTTAAGAGCTTCTTTCATTTAATTGTAACGCATGTGTATTATTGCTCATTTGATGAAAACTAGAAAATAAAAATTGCAGAAAAGCAATTCCGCTTCGTTATTAAATATAAATAACCGTAAAAATAGTATAAAATGCAAAATCTTACTCCACTGTCCAAAAGTCTCTGAGGCACCATCGGAAACGAACCATTTTGTAGCTAAATTTCGAAATTCTATAAGTATATATACTCCCTTACATTACTCCCGTAAGTTTTTGATGTTAAATATTTATTTTTTTGCGTCAGCCCATCCTTTTCATTCCCAATCGAAGCCATTCATCAAAAATTTTAATCAGTGTTTAACTCAAAATGCGTGTAGAGAACTATGCATCTTAACAAGCCCATAAAATAACACAAAATCTGTAAATGCTTACTGAAAGACAAGCGAAAGTACTTTCGAAAATCATTTTGAAAACCGACCGCACGTTTGCAGTGGCCGATGTCATACGCACGTGGGCTTCAGTAGAGTTCATTGCTCAGATCGTAATTCCATTAAATTCCATCACTCAGAGGATCTGCAGTAGTATAGAGAGAAACTGATTCATACAATTAATATGTCAAAATTCTCACTGTGGCTTTTGGCGGATATATAGAGTGAGATGTCAACTCAGATGTCAATCTCGTCACCTGACTTTCAATAAAATTTATGAGGCGTTTTGGCTATGTTTGACGAACTTTTGAGTTCCCTATAAATAAGAGGGTTGCTATAGCCTAATGGTTAAGGCATCGGTCTCTCGGCCGATGGTTTTCGTTGAGTCAATGGTTCGAGAATTGATGTCACTAAAGAGCCGCCGTGTAGCCGGGACTGATGCACGTTAAATCTGTCGGGCACCAAAGTCCTCACGTTGGCATGATGTGGAAAATAGGAGAGGGGAAGCCAGCTCAGGTATCGTATTCGTCACTTGACCGAGGTTCAAAATTACGAGGTCCGTCGCCAATAGCCTTCATATTGCTTCTAGTGTGATGTTAATAAAAGCAAACCATCCATACCCTATAAATAGATTCTCAGAGGCATTCAATAAAAAAAAAAGAATTGAAATTTAGATTAAATCATAAAAATTATTCTTTTATTAATATGGATTCAATGGAATATCTATTTAATCTTTTTTAAGTCGGAACTCCAGTCACCAGTAACTATCGTTTAAGCTATTTTAAATAAGAGCTAGTTATTTGAATTTAAAAAAGTTCCGCTGAAATTAACTGTTAAAAAGTTCTTTGAAAAGCCATTCGACAGAAAAATAGATTTGTGTTTGTTATTGGCTAAGTTAGTTATTGTTATTATTAAGTTAGTTATTTGAATTAACAATCATTTTCTTATATTGAAATGAAAATTTGAGTTGGATGAAAATGTATTATTCGAAAGGTTGTAAGTATTAAAATAGTTCTTTATTTAAAAAAAAAATTCAAAAAGTGTGTATCTCGAATTTTGTCAAACAAAATACATGAAGGATTTCGAATAATATTTTTGGATGTCTATTTCGTGTTTTATACCAATATGATTCAATGAGCTTTATTTTTCACATTATTCTAAATTCTGATTACTGAACTCTTTATTTTCCGACTTTGGTCCCTTCAAGAAATCATTACAAGTACAATTTTATGTGGCTACAAGTAAGTCCAAATTTTTAATTGCATTAAAAAATAATGAAAAAATTATGTTATTTGTGTAAAAATTATATGAGATGCTTTTCGCGAATAAAGAAATGTAAATAAAGAGTTTCAAACCTTTTTCAAAAAGTAAAGTAACTCGTGACATAAAGGGTTGAGACTTCTGCATGAGAAATCGTTTGATGATGATTATTAAGAATATTATTTTTGAAGATGAATTACATTTAGAAGGACTTTTTCCCCACGACCCTCATCTCTGTGCTGAAGATGTTACCCTTCGAAGGATTCGGTTTTTACTAGACAGACTGATTATTTTCGTTTTATTTATATTCATTTATTTCTATTCTCGTTATCTGGAAAAAATTAAATTGCTTTAAATGTTTAGAATTTTATTCATGTTCTTGAGGATTTAGACCCTTTTTTTCGATAGACTGTTTATCTAATTCCAAACCATTTTCTTATCTATTATAGGCAATTTGAATAGCTTAACAAGATCTTTTCAAGACCGAGGAAAACTAATTTCTTTTGAAGTAATTTTCTAATTAAAAACATACGAAGTAATAAAAATGTAAATATAGTTAAGCTATCTTTTCATGGTTATAACTAAATGCTTTGATTAAATGTAAAAAAGGCGATTAATTGAAGATATTTTCAATAGAAAAAAAGAGCCTCCTTTAGAAAAAGCAGTTTTTTCCCACGACACAATTATTAATTATTTAATCTTTAGTAGCTACCTATCTGCATGAGATACTCGTTTAAGAATCTTAATAAAAATTGTGATGGACATTGGAAAAAAAGATTTTTTTATCCTTTATTGGGATTATATTCTTTGATATGATGGGGCAAAAAAGGATTTCGCTTTCCGAATTAAAGTCACCAAATGTTTCATCAATACTTTTGGACTTTCTTTTATTTTCCCCGAAGTCGTTTCTTTTTTAGGTTAGCCTGGTTCAAATATTACATTCTTTCGTTACATTTAAGATTTGTGTTAT
This sequence comes from Nephila pilipes, assembly GCA_019974015.1. Taxonomy (NCBI): domain Eukaryota; kingdom Metazoa; phylum Arthropoda; class Arachnida; order Araneae; family Nephilidae; genus Nephila; species Nephila pilipes. The sequence continues at coordinate 79,101 of BMAW01033163.1, forward strand.
GGTTGCTGAGCTTAATGGCATTTAGTCGACAGAATGATTGCTAAAGAAGTTTTTTCTTCTTCTTTTTCCTTTCGTATCGTGGAGTTCGAGTCGGTTGCTATTCACCTTCGATAGAAGGAAAAAAGAGTTTGAAAAATGAGTTGATCTGCAGGCGAAAATTAAAGGAAAAAGCACAACGATACGATCGAAAACTAGAAAAGAGGTGATCTTTTGAGCGGTAAAAGTATTATAAGGTACGAAACTGGCAACAAGAGAAAGACTAGAAAACGCGAGCCAAGAATTATATAAAAAAGAAAGCTTCATTCATTTGTAATCTTCTAACATATTTTGGTGACATATGTTCCACTCCGTCACTCCGGAGATGTTTTTCCTCACCGTTGATGGGAAGGTCGGAACAGGCGACTTGAAACCTCGATCTGTCGATTCGGAGAAAACTCTTCGGCCACTTTCTAGAATTCTCTTCACAACTAGGACAAAAGAGATTCCCCTCAGTTTTGTTTAATAAACATTCTTAATTCTATCGTCATTGTTGAAGAGAGCCGCCGCATATTCCCCTCCTGTATCAGCGTGATGATACGAAGAGAAACATTCCGAGTGGTATTTAAGTGAAAGGTTTTTCCAAACATTTCCCCTGTTGATATAAATCCCCTCTCAGTTGTGTTGAATTTCGTCACAGGACAGTTTCCATTCGGTTTTATCAGCTATTTCTAGTTCAGATGGTGGATCTATTTGACGCTACGCCGTAACCTGTATATTACGATTTATAACTAGTGGTTATCTATGGAAATTATTTCCCGTAATAAACTATATAATAGTTTTACGTGTTCGAAACCTATTGAGTCAGTACTATATTCCATACAAAAACAATGCTTATCTCTAAAACTTTTACGATTGTAGGACTTCTATGACATTAAATTTCATCCCAAACCAATGCTACTTTGTGCTTAGTGATAGTTTTTGGTAAGTGTCCTGAAATATTAAAATCTTTTTATTCACATTTTTAATTACAAACTACTATTTTTTTTAAAAAATAATTCATCACTTAAAAAAATAAGCCTCCTAAAACTTTCTCATGTAAGCTTTATATATTCTTTCTTCGGTCAAGAACTTACACTTCAAAATTAAATTTCATTATACACTTCAATTCTTTAATGTTTAACAACTTTAGCTTTTTGAAAATATTTCCCTCTCTATATCTCTCGGATTTTAGGTCACAATGTTAAAGCTTATATTTTTTACGCATTCTCGTAAACCTCTCTTCTCCCATTTCCTTCGCCCGGCCAATGAGAATTCGGAGCTTCGTGTGGAGCGCCCAATTGTAAATCGGCGTATCGGAACACTGAGAAAACTCTCAATTCTTTATAAGTGATCCCTCACTTACAAATTTCATTTTCAATTTTCAATCCCTCAATTACATTTGCGTTCCGATCCCTTAAATTTTGATTTGAAATTAGCTTAAATCTGGAAAACATTTATACCAGTGATTTTTAAATTCACTAATTAATATGAGAGTTTTAAATTTAAATTGTAAAATTAGGTACTTCGTAATTTTACGCCGTTGCCCAACGCTTATCGCACAATTTTTTTAAACTACTTGAGTTCTAGTATGATCTAGAGCTAATCAGGTATTGGAATGTAAACCAAGATGAAATTAGAAGAATATATTTCAAAAATAACATGATAATACCATATTAAAAAAAAAGGATATATGAGAAAATAAACTGTACGTAATGAGAAATAAGAACATATATTCTAAAAGCAAGATAGTGGAACATAAATTCTGAAAGTTAGATACTAGAACATAGGTTCTGAAAGTAAGAGGATATTGGAGCCTATTACCAGACAGGAACTATTATGCAGGAACATATTACTTAAAAATAACCGTTTAGCACGCCTTTGCAAGTGATACCCACACACAGAGGGAAATTTTTTTTTAAGAATTGGGGGTACATTAGTTCTAGACTGCGTTGACTCCTAGTGTTCAAGTCTTGGATCAACCCTTCGGCGGCACCTGTTTCATCTTACCACTTTGGAGAGGCATTTTTACCTGGTTTTCGGAAAATTCGTATCGGCAATTTGAAACGTCAATCTTGAGTAACGGCAATTCGAATCCTTCTTTTGTCGGAATGAAGAAAGCTTGTCCGGTTGCTATTGACAGTGTTCTTAACAATTAGGCCAAAAGTGATTCCCTCTCGGATTAATTATTAAGGTTATTCCCTCTCGGATTAATTATTAAGGATTTTTTACTTCTGTTTTCATCGTTAAAGACAGCAGCAGCAATAATATGACAACTGCTAAAGGTTATCGTGATGTCACGCAGACTATAGATAATTCCTGTCAAAGTCTTTTGCATTGAATTCCCATTTTTGTTCCCAATATACCATTCAAATTCATGATAATAAATGAACCAATGCTAGGGCCATCGGCTTGGGTCAACTATATTCATGAACACCTGACTCTGCTACACAGGTGTGGCCGAGTTGATTCCTCTTCGTGAGGTATTGTGATCCATGACATTGATATATATATATATATATATGGGAATTTAGGGCCTAGCCATTTGACGTCCGACATCTGCGTGCACGTGGGTTAAACTTGAGATTAGCCGATAAGAGCGAATGGTGTTGAGGGACAAAAACGGAGTTGTCCATTCAAGAGTGAAGATAAATCAAGGAGGAGGGCATGAGAATGCTCTACCTAACGATTTAAAAAGGGAAAAAAAGAGAAGAGAAGGTAGATTCCTGAATTGGAGCGAAAGAGGCGATCCCGCAAGAAGTTAGAGGCTATTCCCTGCTCTTGTGATTTTAGGACTAAAATAGTAATATAGAATAGAATTGTAAAATAAAGAAGTATTTTTACTTAAACTGTGTGATCCTTTCAATCTACCGATTCATACCGCACATTCTGGGGTGACTACGTTACAATGTGATTGCAGATAAAATTAGAAATGCATTTTGATTAAAATAAGCCTCACTTTTACTGGTGTCCATCAGTCCTACGACGTCCCTGAAAAAAAATTATGTATTGAATTAATTTCGAAAGGATCGAATTGCTTGTTGAATCGCGTGAATAAACAAAAAAAAAAAAGATGTTTCTGCTGAGGACATATTACGGAAATTCAAATGTATTTCCATTCGAGAATGCCGGCACTCAATTTTGACTTTTAAAAGTTGCTGAGTGTATTTTGAGCCTTTAATTTGAGTTTGAAAGTATGACAGAATATAAAAATAAACATTTCCGGATCTAGGATTTTTCAAAACTCAGGAATTACTGCAGAAGTTTTTGAAACTTCATCTATTTTCTTTGAATCGATTAAAATAAATAATTTTTATGAGACATATTTTCGTTTTTACTTAAAAACAAATTGAGAGCATCACTGTAAAATCGAAACAAAAAAGAAATAATTTTTAGAATAACAGTTGCTACTTACGCATGAATTTTAATTTTTCAACTTTGATGGTAAAAAGATTTACCTTAAATATTGAAGCCTTTTTAAATCTTTAATCATTTAAGCATTTCGGAGCATTTATAGAGAAATTAAAGGAGAGGAAAAAATGTGTGTACACAATTATGCCAATTTTGGGCACACAGACTCCTTTCGGCAAGTCTCCTTTCTGAAGCCTTTTAAAAAGGAATGAAAATTAGGATGAAATGTTTAGAAGGCCGCTTGAACAATTAGTCAATATCTGAGTAATTTAATTTTAGTTTAAGTGGTTGCTTTAAAATTCCTGTTTAAGCTTAAATTTTGGAGAATAAACATAAACTGCTGTTTGTAGAAAATGCAACACCATGAAGGAATCATCAGAATCAAATGAAATTCGCAGCAAATGTCAATTATAGGATATTATGCAAATTAATAAAGTTTCAGAGCCATCGCGCGTGCGCGGCGCGCGCAGCGCCCTCTGAATTGATGCTGAAAGCGTATAAATAAAGTGCTGTAGCGGGACGTTGAAAAAAGTCTATGATTATTTGTTAGTGGCAAACGTTTAGTGAGACCTGAGTATGCCTCCACGGCGGAAGAATAAGAAATTCAAGCAACTTACGGAGTTTGAACGAGGGAGGATAATCGGCCTTCGAGAAGGAGGATTTTCCTATCGCGCAATAGCAGCTCGTATGCAGCGGAACAGTTCCACAGTGATGCGAGTTTGGAAGCAGTGGACCGACGAGCACCGAACAACTCGAAAAACAGGCACTGGACGACAGAAGGTGACGTCAGAGCGCGATGATCGACACCTGCTCCGCATGGCGGTGAATGATCGCACAGCTTCCTCCAGGCAGCTGGCAGCACGTTGGTCTACTGCTACAGGTGTACAATTGTCGGCTTCGTCAATTCGTCGTGCGCCGTGGATTGCGTGCAAGGGTGCCTTTATACAGGATTCCCCTCACGGCGAATCATCGACGGCTGCGTCGGCAGTGGGCTCTTGAGCACAGAGACAGGCGAGCTGATTGGCACCAAGTTGTCTTTTCAGATGAATCACGCTTCAATTTGTGGACCCATGATGGCCGTGTTCGTGTTAGACGTTATGCCGGTCAACGCTGCCTTCCTGAGTGTATTATTGAACGACATAGTGGTCGAACACCCGGAGTTATGGTCTGGGGTGCGATTTCGTATCATGGACGATCCAATTTGATACGAATTGAGGGTAATCTCAATAGCAACAGGTACGTCCGTGAAGTGCTACAGCCCGAAGTCGTTCCTTTCCTTCAAGGCATCCCTGGAGCTATCTTTCAGCAGGATAATGCACGCCCACATGTTGCGCGGACTGTTCGAGACTTCTGTTCAGCACAACGCATGCAACTTCTTCCTTGGCCTGCTTATTCACCGGATATGTCGCCTATTGAGCACGTGTGGGATATGGTTGGTCGGCGTCTCGCTCGTGATCCGCGTCCTGCAGTTTCCAAAGACGAACTTTGGTTGCGCATACAAGCGATATGGAATTCTCTTCCTCAAGCAGATATTCAACATGTGTTTGACTCCATGCCACGTCGTATAGCAGCACTTATTGCAGCGCATGGTGGCTGCACCAAATACTGATTTCGGACGCTTAATTTGTTTCTTTTGTTTTGAAAATTTCATCATTTATTTGTATCAGTACAAGTCGTTTCTGCATTAAATTTCATTTGATTCTGATGATTCTTTCATGGTGTTGCATTTTCTACAAACAGCAGTATATGTATGGCATTATTATTCTTAAGAATATGTTGCATTTTTATACAAGTATTTTTTCAACTCGGCATCCAAAGCCTTAAAATATTTTATTTTAGATCCCAAGCATTTTGTGTTTAAGAAAATTTATTGATTGAAATCTTGAAAAATAATATTTGAATCGTAAGGAAATAAATTAAATTGAAATGATTGTTGCTCATTCGCAAAATATTAATAAACTGCAAAACAATTTGTACTGTGTAATCGATTAAATTTTGCATCAGCAAGTCCACAACAATGAGTACAAAAGAATTTAAAGCTTTAACTTATTATTAATGTTAAAATTCTTTTTAATCTTGGAATGACCAGGTAGAAATGTGAAGCTTCGAAAACCTTGTGGAGATATTCAGTGACATCATTGTTAAAAAATATCTATTTATTTACCATATCAAAGAAATTCAAAACTATGTAAGGAGCTGCAGTCATAAGAAAATAGAAAATACAATACAATTGCAACAAAATACTTAAAAAAATAAATTGATGATAAATTCGTATGAGGCTTAGGAATTCGAATTAAAAATTAACTTTTGAGCTTAATTAATCGTTTTGGTTATTGCACTCGTGACAAATTGTTGTTGCTATGATACTGACTTGATTTCCGCAAACAAAAATTGATTTTCAACTATCATATTTCTCAGTAATTTTTGTCGAGGGATCTGGGACACACGAAGCACTGATTGCGGTTAGCGGAAGGTTCATCAAGTGTTTCTGCAGGTTCAACTGCATTTTGCTACATCAAACGAATTCTTTGCGTAATATACTTTGATAGTCGCTTAGTTTGTCTAGTAAGTGAATGTGGTGTCGCAAATAACCATAAGCGGTTTAAGTAAGGTCTTTGCTAAATTTTAAGAAAATGGTCTTCGAAAACCTTCCTCATTATTTTGAAATAATCGTGTTAACGCAATAAATACTTTGATTGTTGCTGTATGAAACATGTGAAAAAAAACAAGACTCACGGCCTTTCAATGCAGTTCCATAACAAGAATCATTAGGTAGTGTCATTTAGTGAACTTATATCAAAGTATAATTATTTATGCATTTAATTGTTTCAAGAGGGAAGTGATGGAACAGGCGTTGGAGTCATTTTGTGACCCCACTTATTCTTCCCGAAGGTAAAAGTTACTTCAGTATATTTGAAATATAGCATTGATTAATTTTATAGATTCACTTATGCATTTATTCAAGTTTACTTAGGACATTAAAAACAATGCAGAAAAATTTACTTAGGCATGTAGCCAAAAAATTTCTGCTCGACACGCATTTTTTAAGCAATAACAAAATAAAAATTTATAAAGTAATATATTCTAATGATAATACTGTAGACTGCAATTTGAATAAAGTATCAAAATAAAAGTCAAAGTATAGAGAGTAAAATTTAGAATTTATTCACGTTCAGAGTACATTTTATTTAGTTACGTATAATAAAATTTAATAAATTTGTTAAATGAAATCTGAATCGAAAATGTTACCAAAAATGACCAAAATGATGAAAATCGATCACTCTTATTCATCGTATGACTCTTTTGAATAGTGTTATAAAACTTCCACTATTTCCATTTTTTACAGGTTTTATATTATTGAGTAATTAAAAATGAAAACGAAATCTGAGATATGTGTGATTTAAATTTTACATAGAGGACGCCACGATTCAGATTTCTCATTTCACTTCGAGGATGACTCAGCAAAATTCTACTTCATACTTAAGGAAAGCGAACGACACGAGAAATGTCTGCAACTTCCCTCGCAGTAGTTTGGCATACCATGAAAGAAACTGAAAAGTTACAACAATAGTCACAATTTTTTCGTTATCGTATGAATACGACAGCAATCTAAGGAAAGTATTAGAGATAAAAATATTCGAAATTCTTTTAAGAGGTTAACATTTTGAACAGCAACATATATATAACCTCAAACTTGCCTTCTACTTCCACAGCCTTTCGTAATTTTTTGACAATAAAGTACATTTTTTTCTTTCGCAGAAGCTTACAAATTCATTTATTTCGGACCTTGGTAGCCTTGTTGTCATGGTAGCGGCCTTGTGGCCGGGAATGTTCGTTGAGTCGTGAGTTCGAACCTTGATGCCACTAAAGATAAATCGTGTTGCTGGGACTGATGCACATTAAATCTGTCGAGGCTCAAAATCCTCCCTTTGGCGTTTTGTGGAAGTTACGAGAGGGATGTGCTAGATAAGGTGTCCTCCTCGTCACTTGACCGATGTTTAAAATTACGAGGTCCGTCACCAATAGCCCTCGTGTTGCTTGACAATAAATTGCACATAATCAATTCAATATTAATTTTATTTGAATTAAATAAAAAACGCAGGGTAGAGACGGAATCTTTAACTAAACCAGAAACCACAAGTTACTCGATTGTAAAGAGCAGACGGTGAGCTTCCCCACGGCAGAGAGAAAGTAAGTTTCTGGCTAAGCACAGACGAAAATAGGATTTTCTTTAGAAGCATCTTTAGAAGTCTTGAGTAAAATAGTATTTCAATACTTTTTTTCCATCTTTTTGGTATTTGAATGTATGGATTGGGTGTGAATTAACATTCCTCGGAAAGTTCCAGTTTGAATCTCTTTTTTTTGATTAATTTCCAGATTTCGAGGTCAATGAGATTAGCTGTACATTCAACTAATTACATTGGTAAAATATTAAGAGTTATAAAGATTTCTCGTACGAAGGAGTTTCGTTATAAATATTTGTAATGTCGGTAGAATGTGATGGTTGCACTGGAAATTCATATATTTATTGGGATTTGTATTACTGTTTATTTTTTATTAATATCTTAACTCGCATTTTATTTAATAGGATTGAACTTTATATCCAATAGATCTTTTTATTCCGGCCGTTAAAACCCGTCTCTTTTTGACAATCCGTTTGCATAAAATGGTTCTTTTGCTTCTTAAAAAGAGTTTATTTTCCCAAAAGAGGCTCAATATTATTGAAGTCAAAATTGCTTATGTGATGAACAGTATTTGAGAGCGTTGAAAGCGTAATAAATCACAATAGTAAAAAGCAATTATCTTTCTGAATAGTGCCGATTAAACATTCGTAAATACGAGTAAATGGGTTAAATTTGTAATGCAAAATTCAGCAATCTACAACTTTTTAAATAACGTTTTGACCTGCAGTGAATTATTAAGAGAACTTCGCCAATCACTCACTGATTCATTCCGTGTGTTAAGAAGTTTTGGAACATTTTATAAGCTAAATTAAGGAGGTCGATTTACATACTGAACACCAGCTTGCACAAAAATGTAGTTTCTTGTACGTCAGCTGCGTGCAAACGATGAATCTAGAAACGTACGCGGTATTCTTAATGGGTTTCTTCTACTCACATTGTAACTAAGTCTGAGTTAAGACTTTAAAAGCATTTTCTCACATTTTAAGGCGCTCATTTAAGCTGAAATTTTCTATACACGATTCTTATGGATGACAATATGGTAATTCAATTATAATTAATAAAAAATAATTGATTAAAACTATTTATATAAATAAATAAATTTTACGCCAAGTTTCTAGCCAAGTCACCAAATGGTCGCCAAATCTGTCGCCAAGGTGAAGGGGTCATTGCTTAAATTCTCTTTTGTTAACTCTGTGGCATATCTGTGGCGTTGCAGGGAATCATCAATTCAAGTTCGCGACATTGCTCTCCTATTTCAAGACATCCGAATATTACTGAAAATGAATGTTACTGATAGGCAATGTCACTTAAAATTTAAGGTGTAAAAAAGTTATGTTACACAATGTGTGAAGTTTGAAAGAAAACCCATGTTTAAAAAACTCGTTTTTTCCAGTGTTTTATTTCTCTTTAGTTCATACAGTTTATGAGGAAAATAATTCCGAATAATTTATTCTTTTTCTGAAAATAAGTTATTTTATTCCCGAAATTGTTTATATTATTGGTTTTTTTGAGTCGTCGCCACTACGAGAAATTTGATGTTGGGCGAAAACTGCACCCAGTTAACGGGAAAATAACCAAAACTTACATTCTGAATGTTTTGAAAGTAAACTCGAAAGGGACAAAAAGGAAAAAATAATAATATGAATACTTTTTTAAGTCCATACCGGAGTCCAAACATCCGAACCATTCATCAAATGCATTTTCATTCATTTTATTGTCTGGATGTATATCATCACCTCTCTTTCGATACTTTCCAAGTACTAAAATTTATGTTCTCTTCGTACACAAAACGTGTTGCGTTACAGAAAATATTTTTCGTTTGGTTTTATATATGTCTTTGGAATTCTGAATTGATTTTTGAAGGAAAAAAACACCATAAATGCACTCTCTGCTTTGCAGGGATTGAATTATATTTGTGAATATACTGTATTATTACTGAGTTAAGAAAATAACATAATTTAATAAAAATAATTTCTGCATTTTTGTGCAAAATACATTTTTAAATATAAAATTAGTGATAATTTAATTGCGCAACGTGTCTTTTTCTAATGCATAAGAAGTATTTTATTTAAATTCTGCATTACATATTAGCATATTAAGTTAGTGAAGTGTTTTGATGCGTGAGACTTACTCACGTGACATCATTTAATGAAATGATTCTTGAACACGATAAGAATTCAGTTCTGTTGTTTAAACGTCTCTCCCGGTTGCATTATATTCAGTTGATCACTCACACGGTTTGTAGCTTAATTTTTGTGATCCGTTTTTAAAGTTATTCAAAATCTTTATTTTGAAAGAAACTTTGGTTTTGTGGAACCTGTGATACTATAAAAAGCCAATAATTAAAGACTCATATATAAATTTCTATGCCTTATTAGAAGAGAAGAAATCTGATGAGTGGAGAGGTCGACATCTGTGGAGAGAAAATCTTATTTCAAAGCTGATTAAACACGTTTATTAAAGTAATAAATTAATTAATTGGCATTACATAATTTAATTTTTTTTGAAACACCGTGATATAAATTTTGTTTCGTTGCGTCGAAAATTACGACAGTAGTTGAACTTTTTTGGTAAAGATTGTACAGAATGAATTTAATCAAAATCTGTCAATGCTATTCGGGATTTAATTCACCAAAAGAACAAAAAATGTCTCAATTTTAAATTCAAAAGAACTCCGAAGAGCCGTTTTCACTTTAAAATGGCACAGTAAAAGGAAAGTGGTATATTTATACTTAATATTAGATTACAAATTTAATTTGCAATATTATCTGCGTTGCTTATCTTTCCAAAATATTCATCTATGTAGAATTCAATTTTAACCCAATGAAATAATTGTTTAAGAATATTCGAACAAAGGTGGTGTTTATTTTATCTGATGAAATATTTGCTATTTAAATAAGAATTACTCATTATATTCTTAAAAGTGCCTCGTAGCATAAGTCTATATGACTATGTAATTTTTCAAAATAAAGCGAGAACTCAAATAATAAAACACTTAACTATAATAAATAACAAAATACATTAAAATGTTTGAATAAATTATTCAAAAATAACATCAAGAGCGTATGGAATATAATAATAAAAAGCAGTTTCATTAGATATATTCATTTTAGATTGTTTAAACTTCAGTGGAAGAAATATGCAGTTAATCAAAATGTAATTTCTTTCTCTTAAAAAAAGTCACATCACCGTTGTAACATTATTTAAAACACAAATAACGTTTTTTTTACGTTTGAACTTAAAATCATATAATCAATTATGTTTCTCTGGCCTTTCATTTTTCTTTAATTAAAAAGAATGATTTTTAAAAAAAAATCATACAAACATGGGTGATTTCTTCGTAAGGAACTGATAATAAAATAATATACCACACACTATAACAAAACAAAATTCCTCTCTCTTTGACTATGTAAAAATTACATTCCTCTAAAAAAAAAAACTCTCCCCTTTAGGCTTATTGAAAAAGAGTTGTATGATTTGAAACTTCATGTAAATTTGAAATTTAATTTACTTAACGGTAAAAATTTTACACTTTAACTTAGAAATTTTGTATTTTAATTTTTAAATTTCTTAATTTAATTTCCTAAACATCGTCATCAAATCGATCAACGATAAAAGAATAAAACACTTGATATGAATTAAAATTAATATGTACATTTTGTATTTCAGTAAATTTCTTTTTTTTTATTTTCAGTAATGTATTTTATGTTATCTAATTTAGGAAAACATTTTAAATATGATCGGTTTGGTTACTTTGATATATTTCTAATTTTTTTCAATTAATTCTGTAGTAACTGTAATTTTAGTTTTAATGCATTTTAAAAATATTTTGTTTTAGAGGTTATAATTTATAATTAAGTTACATTTTGTATAATTTAAAATTAAATATATATATATATATATATATATATATGTGTGTGTGTGTGTGTGTGTGTGTGTGTGTGTTTGAAATTTTTCACTCTGTTCACGGGTGTTAGGAGAGAAAATCAATTCCAACTCGGAGGATAATGACAAGTAACACTTTTTAAGAAAATCTTCAGGTCAACACACAGGTAGTATAGCTTGGACAATTACAATACAAATAAATTCATAACACTTACACAACTTAGTGACGCAGAAACTGGAGCAAAACACACTTTTAAGGACAGTCACAGTTATTTCAGCAATGTTCAGCTCACCGCCTTATTAGACGTCAATGCGGTCAGCCTCCGGAGTAATATTCTGCACTTCCAGGGCACGCCAATTTCTGGGAGATACACGCTGCTTTTCCAAAAATTCATCCAGCACAATCCATTTCAAGTGCTGACAGCTTTCAGTCCATCCCCCCTTCAATCGCTGCAACAGAGACTTGAAAGACAAATTCTGACAGTTCCGAAGGTCGAATCTCCATCAGATTGACTCTACCACGATTTCCCTATTGTCTACTAAGCAAATTCCACAGGCAAACTGATTTTGTACACAGACTGATTCCTTGCCTTTCCAGCTGTCACTGTATTTACACCTCCACCGGCCAGGTGTAACCTCATACCAAAAATTCTCGAAAGTACCGTAACTTTCTTCCTCATCGATACTTCGTCTGAAATCCAGCAGTTTCGAGAATACTCTATTGCCAAAATCCCCAAGCTCTCTACAAATTGAATAAACTTTCTTTTGATAGCTGGTG